>MASP02000556.1:0-182926 GCA_001693025.2 Colletotrichum lindemuthianum
ACCCGCACAGCGAAGGCCACGTGCGGCGTGCGATTACCCCTGACGGGTAAACCAACAATAACTTAGTAGTAGAAACTAACTACTAGTGATAACTAGCTACTAATTATCACTACCTACTAAGTAATTAGTAACTAATTACCTAGAGTATCTAGATCTAGCTTATATATAGCCTATAAGCTATATACTATAAATATTAACATCTTTAACTCCTATCAGTATACTATATATAATAATACGTACGATATACCTTCCCCTAGTGAAACTAACACTTATCCTTCCTTCTAACCTTATCCAGTCTAGATAAATATCCTTATATATAGTATTTAAGGTGAAGTGGGATAGGTGTGAGAGACCTATTAGTAGCAGGGAGTATACGAGAGTATAGAGGGAGTATCTAGTAATATAATTTATTAGTAAGAATAACTACCAGATATAAGTAGGGGAATATATAAGAGATCTCCTCCTCTGATTTAAAGTTAGAGTAGTAATAGGAGCGTCAGATAAGACAGTCTATCTAGAAATTAGGTAGAGGAAAGTAAACTATTATTATAATATTAGTATTCAGTTAATTAAAAAATATTAGAGACTTACTGCAGCTAATATCCTCCTAGGATATACAGCTAGCATATTTACTATTAGCCACTAAACTAATATTAACCTTTATCTAAATAATATTAACCTAAAAAATATTATCAGCTTAAAGTAGAAATATTTAGGAAATATTCACACTTATAATACTATTAGCTTTAGTAAGAAGAGAGAGAATATTAATATTCTTTATAATAGCCTTCTCCTTACAGAGAGTAACTAACTGAATATTAATACCCTCAGCAAGCTACTTCATATAAGTATAGAACTCTATATAGATTAATATTAAATTATAGCCTAAATAGAAGTAACATATAGATAATATAATTATTATAGTATATAGTTAATCTACTAGAGTGGGATTCAGTAATACTATATTTATAGAACTTCTCAATATATTTCTTGAAGGCACTAAGAGAGAACTACTTACGACGCTACAATAGATTAATAAATAAAGGTAATTAGTGGATAATATTTACTCATAACACTACATAAGGTACCCTCATCATTAAGGGGGACACAGCAGTAAACCTCACTAGCAGCAATAATCACGCAGCTTTACTATTACGAAAGTTAGGAGAATCGCGAGGGAGAGGGTTAAGGATTCCTTACGCCATTATACTCAAACTGCAGCAGGGCGCGCGGGCGATAGCCCTACATATCTCCCTCAATATACCAGCAATAGGCGTCACTATCTCGGTAGGTAGATAGCATCTTGTCGTCAGGGGGCAGCGGGTGTATTATGAATATAATACTAAATAGCGACGGAATAAATCGCAATGTGGGTGTAGCTGCTTAAGGAGCAGTGACATTCGCAAGGACGAAAAAAAAGAGGAGTAAGGAAGAAACTCGGCCCATAATCTGTATCTACTCTCAACCTTTCACGCCCCTCCGTCTCGACACCGAGGACGGGCTCCCCACTCCCCCCGGTAGCTGGTAGCTGGTACGTCTAGCACGCCATTATGCGTAGCGCCTGGGCACTTTCTGAGGCTCCCAGTGAGCGAAAGAGCCGCATTGCTCAGGGTCGGCGGGCAGCCCACCAGTCGTTGACGCACCGCGGAAGCTGTCAGCCCAACCCAGAAACCTACCCGGCGTTCTTTTTTCGTCTCGTTCGCGCGTGTAAGTGGAAGTGTAAGTGGTCGTGAAGAAGCCTTACGGGGCGTTTGTGGATGTGTGCGCGTACTGCTTGCCGCGTTGCGCATCACTCTCAGCCTTGGAAACCTGTCTTTTTACGAGGCAGCCTTTAGGCGCGGTAGGGCTCGCTTGATTACTTCTCTCATCAGTCTTTGTGGATGTTCGATACCATGAGAGTCGCAGCACTCCATGCAGGGGCACGGAGTTCTAGAAGGCACCGTCGTGGCACGATACAATGCGGATTCTACGAGGATAGTAGGATTTGTCCTGCTTGGCAGAATCACGATCGGTCTCCAAGGGTGAAAAGATTATCGTGCGAGGATGGTTTGCAAATTAGATCGAATTGGTATCAATACTCCGTTCAATGTTCTCGAGTCGTGATTATCATATCCCGCTGCCCATCCCGAGTTTATCCAGTTGTAATAAGTCCGTCATCTTTGTTTGCCCGTCACACTTTCTCGAAAAACATTCATCAGTAAGAGCGAGAGATACAGAAGAAGGGGAGAAAAAAAAAACACCGCCCATGGTAGTTGAGATACTCAAAGAGAGTGTAGACTAAGAGAAAGAGGTATCGCGGGAATATCGCTGCAAGAAACGCCTCGAATGCCGCAGGTGGCGGTTCTACCACTAGAACCCCAGAACGTATAATGATGCATGTGAAAGGAAGGCAGGCCGAAGAGGCAAGATCCATCTCGGCAGACATTACTCCTCATCTTCTCCCTCGGCGTCCTCGTCGTCGCCGTAGCCGGCAACAACAATCTCCTTCATTGAAGAGGGCGTGTAGGCCGCGTTGGCACTGGCGCTTCCGCTGCCCGGCTTCCCGTTGCCGGCGGAAGGGCCAATTTCACCCTTGAGCGGGTTGATGAGCTCCCAACGACCGAGAGTGTTTGTGCGTCGAACGACGTAGACCTGATTGCTCGAGGCCCAGTTGGTGAGGGTCAAGTCCTCTTGGCCACCGAAGCAAACCATGGGCTCCTTCCCGTCGGCGGCGCCCTCGAGGTGGCGGGCTACGTGCTCCATGCGCTCGTCCCAGGCCTGGGGCCCGTTGAACTCGATCGGACAACCCCGGGCGGGGCAGCGCATGTGCCGCGGGAGGTCGCAGCGCGTCTGCTCCGCTTCGGACTGCAGGTTTTTGAGACGCTCGTCCCACTCGGGGGTCGGCTTCTTCTGTTTTTGGGCCTTGCGGACGTTGGGAGGTACGTGCATGCGGCGAACGTGCTGGGTATAGAGGTCCTTGCGGTTGAAGATGGCGCCGTTGGGCAGGGCGGGAGGCGTCGGCGACACGGAGCACTGGGAGGATGAGGATCGTCTCGAGGCAGGGGGGTTGGTGGTCTTTGAGCAACCCTCCTGCGTGCAAAGCCAGTACTGAAGTGCCAGGTGCTGGGAGCTCACGTGGCGCTTCCACTCGTTCTTGCTGGCAAAGGTCGACGGGCAGCCGGCAAAGTTGAAGACGCACACAAACGGTCTGGTGTGGTGTTGCTTCATGTGCTTCTGGTATGTGTTATCGTCCGAGAAGGCGGTCGAGCACTCGGCGCACACAATCCTGTTGACACGGCCCGACGCTGCTGGGTGGTTGAATTCAGCGATGAGCCCGCGGTTGCTGTTAGTCCTCGCCCTTTTCCGCTGGTACCTCGAAGTGGAGGCAGCCTTCGAAGCAGGGCTGACGCGAGGGCGTTTCCTCGAGCTTCGGGGACTGAAATCGAGGTCCTTGACATCATCGTCAGCCAAGATCTCCGCCTTGATCGTAGGTTCAGGAGTTGCATCCTCCGAGTCGGCGCGGATAGGTTGGTATGGTAGGTCGGCGACCTGGATCTCCTGTTTCACGACGGGCTCCGGTGATATTTGACGGGATGGGAACGTTCCAGTGTGTTGGGCAACGCTGAAATGGTCCGGCTCGGGGCAGAAGCTGAAAGGCGGGCCCATAAGGTCTGCGGGAACCACCTCTTCCTCAAACGTTGACTGGGAGAGATTGACCTCCAGAGGATTGACGCAGGCGTTATTCTGCATGTTCATGCCAAACAGTGCATGATCTTGGTATTGCTGCACCTCGAACAACGTCGGGTATGGCTTGTGTTGCAGGAAGGGAGACGTGGCCGAGTAGTCCGGCGGTGTTGCAGGAAGCACGTCGCTTTCTGTTGGAGGGCTATGAGAACCGCAGCTGGACAGTGTCTGCTGCGAGCATGGAGAGCCATGCCTTCTCTGCGAAGCCGGAGGGAGAGTATGGGCATTGGGTGACAGCCGATTCATGTTTTGCATGGCTTGCAAATGCTCAGGAACGAAAAAGGATGTCCTCGGGCCGTCAACATACTGCTGGATTTGATGCGTTTGACTCCCTGGCCACGTTGCCTGGTATTGGAGATTGGGGTCGATGGGCGTGCAAGTGTTGGAGGCCATGTTGCTGTTGGCGTAGGTTGGAAGCATCTGGCTGAAGCTATGCTGTTCGTAGTATTGCTGTTGGTCATTGCAAGCCTGGCCGTGAGCTATGGGGTAGATGTATTCCATTGTGACCTCTGGTCTTTGGCCGAAAGGACAAGGAAAGAGGATTTCCTGTGGGAAGAAAGGCTCGACGGAGGAGAAGGAGAAGAAATTCTGAAAGGCTTTCCAGGTTTGTCTGAAGGAGTCGGATGTCCTGACAGAGGCGTACTATGTGAGGGTGTGGGGAACCTGGGGTTTGTATCCTGTCAGAGGAGACGAATCCAGGTAGAAGATGTAGGGCTGGCGGTTTCTGAACTGACGAGAGCAATACAACTCAAGCCGAGACGTGGACGAGGAGACGAAGTGGTGTTATAAAGCGAAGGTGGAACAACAGCAGCGGAAGCGGAGCATATGGCTTCGCCGCTTGGCTTGGATATCAAGAGACATGATGATGGCATCGCAGAGCTTCAACGTGGCGGAGTCCATGTTATAAGTCAAGCTGGGCTGGGTGAGTGGTAACACTGGGGAGGGATAGCCAGGCGGACTGGCGCACCATAGTACTACGTACAGCTTGGGGTGGGCGACAGACCCCAAAAAAGTGTGCCCGCAGAGCCTCACTATTTCCTTCCGCTGCGTAAGATTTGAGAAGAGGACCGGTGCACATGCATGAGGTACACCCCTGGGCCTCAAGCCAGGCCAGTACAGAGAGCGACAGGGGAGGAGGGTGGCTAGGCCAAGGCCACCTACACCTAGGAAGAGAAGATAGCAGTTCAGGTCTCTGTGGCTTGCATACGTAGTATGTGCGTAGAAGACGATGTATTCGCATGTAGACCACCCACCGAGGCCGTCTGGTGGATAGGGAAGGGTATGTGGATGCAGGAGATGGTTTGGGGGCCCAGATGTGCGAACCAATATTAGGATCACTGAGGGGACGAGTCGGCGATGAAGATAGTAAACCGTGGAGTGGCATGGCCGGCGGCTGCGCCTTGTCTGCCTCTTTTTGTTTTGCTTTGGCAGCACAAGCAACCACTGGCCGTCTCTTTCCACTTGGCTCACACTCGTCAGTGTATGGAGGACAAGACTATCTCGCTGTACTCTGTAGACCGGTCCACCAGAATTTGGCAGAGTTGTGTTATGCTACTGGTCCTGATTATGCCACAGTGTGCCTGGACCGGAGGGCTACTCAACGCACCGCCGCTGCCGCTGGCATGTTGAAATAAGTACAACGCACGCCAATAACTACATGTTGGGAGTACCAGTCAAGTCAGCTGGGGTTGTTACTGGTAGGTGGGCTTGATCAGACCGTCGGGTGTTGCTCAGAAAGCTTGGATGCACTAGATGATCCATTTCAGTATCCCTGACCAGAGTGACGCTTCTCCATTTTCAGATCCTTCGCGCAAGGGTGGTGTCGATGTGTCGATGAACCGGGAGGTATCTGTACCCTACACAGCATGTATGAAACGGCAGCAGACCCCGGGCCGTAGGATACGGAAGCGGGTGGTGGATCACATCGTACTGGAGCAAATCTGGCGAGAGACAGACAGGCCATCGGCAACCAAGTACGTGCGGTGACGGGAAACAACTCGTGTACTACACGTGGAGTATGGGGAATGGCGTAGAGTTCTTCCGGTTCAGCACTAATGTGTTGTGCTGGTCAGGTACTCTGTGGTGTCAAAAATCCAAGTCAGAATGAAGACTCGGGACTGGTCTGAAGAACGATATCGAGCCGCGGGGGTGGTGTCAGTCGGCCCCGTTCCCGTCCCTGTCCCGCCTGCTCGTGGAATGCAGAAGGAGATGTCCGTAGGGGAGACATTTGCTACAAAAGCAAGCAAGATCTTCGCCGGCGTTCTGGAGGGCGAAATACGCATTGCACAGGACGCAAGGGAACTCCAGGGTGGACAGACGAGGCGGTATCCGCAGAGAGGAGAGAGAGAGTCCAGTATGTGTCTGTGAGTCGGAGAGAAACGAGGTGCTCGATCCGGATTGTACGTACTCAGGTCTATGAGGTGGGTGGGGTCGGAAAGAAAGATGGAGGACGGAAGGTGAGCTGGACGGAGAAATTGCGACGTGATTGGTGCTTGTTGACGCTCCCGATAGGTGGTATATACAAGTGCGGATACACTCGGATAACTATCTAACCGTAAATGGAAGCAATCTCAACTCGACGAACCTCTTTACCACTCCACGCGTGGTCTGATACCAGGTCTGGTACTTTGTCTGAATGATATTCGCAGTCTACGCAACGTACTTACCTATCGCAATGACACGGTGACTTCTACCTAGCACTAATTGAGCAAGCACGTGGCGTACTTAGAAGTTGTATACTTAACTAAAGCACCTACCTACCTGCCCGAGGTTGGTAGCCACCAGTATCGTAAAGCGCTAGAGCCAAGCCGTAAGGCAACCGAATTAAGCTATTCAAGGCAGTTCCTTCCATCGGCATCCCTACCCTTTCTTCGGAACCTAAGGCACATGGACAGTACCACGACCTACAAGCAAAGGTACCAGGCAAACCAGGTAAGGTGCTTTACTCAAGGTGGCACCTACCAGTTACCTGCAACATCAATACAAATACGGATACCAAGGTACCTACCTACCTAGGTGTGGAAAGGTGACGTACTCCGTACCTTACCACACTTTACGGCAGGTCCCCTGCCTGCAACCTGCCTTACTGACCTGGCCTGGCTGACACTAGCAGCTGGCAGCTGGGCAGAATTCACCAGTCGCATTCTCGTTCAACTTCGCATCCCTCAGCCACTGGGCAGACAACCGGCATGTCGAAGACTGCCAGGATCCCTTGCGAACAGAGTCAACCTGACAACACCGAGATGTGTCGCGATTTTCAGCCGGGCCCTGAAGCCCAGGTTGCTGTTGCTGTCAGGTGCCCCCATCGCAAGTACTTGCACACCAAGTCCAGGCAGATATCAATTTCCACACCATCAGGACGCTGGGAATATCCCTACTACCTATCCCTACTCCCTACTGAGTAGGCAGAAGGTCGCACCTCGTCCGGTCATCCCCAGTGTGACGGCATTTCGTTCACTGCTTATTGCAGTAATTCTTTCGGCCGCACAACCCTGGCCCTGGCCCTAGCCTAGGCCCTTTTCTGTCCTTGTCCCTGTCCTACATGCTGCGTACTGTGTAGCGCTAATCGTACGCAGTAGATACCAGCGCAGGACGGAGACATGCTGGATGAGCTGCGACGTCGACCTCATGGTTCGAGCAGAAGATATGCACCTCCAGCCAGACCTCCAGCACCGGCATAACCCGAAAAGATCCAGTTGCTCCTCATTCCCCACCCACTGAAGTGGAAATTTAGAAAGACGTTCTGCTTTGGTGCATATCTGCATGTCGGACGGGTCCTTTGACGACGAGCCATGCAATATGAACCGTTCGGCATCAGCACCCAAAATCGCCGTGTCCGCCGCTGGCCCAACGCCTGCATTGATGGCGTGCGTCCGTCTTTCATCGGCACACCCACTGCCTTATAAATGATTGGAAAGTGTTGGCGCCACACGCCAGTCAGGGCAGCGAGACCCGCCTGGACCTCGTGCCATCGCGACGTTCCCTTGATTAATACTTGTACCCGTATTCCACATGGGTACAGTACGCGAAGAGTTAATGGGCGGGCTAGGTCGCTGTCCGCATCGTTCCCGATGCCCCTGGCGTACAAGCACTTCAAGGAACTAGGCAGTTCAGATCAGGAGCAGCATCTTGTCACCGGCAAATCAATGGCGGCCCTGGTCGTTGCCGTTGCTCTGGGGAGCTGTCGCGCGCCGTGTCAATCGCACAATCGCGCATTGTCGTCTTCGCCATGCTGCTCGACTCGACAGCAGTTGCGCATTAGCTCAGCTGTCCACCTCTATTGCCTACTGAGACCTGGCCGGTTGCCCTCACTGGCAGGTCATCAACGGTACCTAGGGCATAATCACGGCAAGGTGTCGCTGCATATCGAGACTTGCAGGTTCCTCGTGTCGCTATCCTTGTTGCGTCGCAAAAGAAGGAGGTTTCTCTTGCCTGCCGGACATGACAGCCGAGCACGCTAAAGAGACGTTCATCATTCCCCATGGGTGCTGCTTAGTTACCATTGGAATCCTGTCCCCGCTCTTGAGGAGCTCCTCTTGCTAGGCCCGGGACTCTCTCGACCCAATCACCATTGGCTGGCCAAGCCAAGCTGAGCTCATGGTCAGGGAGGGAAGCGTGGTATTCAGCAAGGCAGCGTCTAGGAAGGCGGTTAGATCTTTGCGACGATTCCCCAACCGACGGTCGACTCCGTCTGATCCCTGAAGACCCCGATCCCCACGGCCGTGTCCCAAGATCAAAGATATACTACAACATATGCATCAGGCGACATTAACCCACGACGCGGACGGGAGGCGGGCCCTCGGGCGTCGGAGCAAGGGCTGATCTATATTACAAGTATTACTTGTTGATGACGGGACGGATCCAGCGGGGTCTCGAAACAAGGCAACAAGCAGGACACGCTCGCAAAGCGATTCCCTGACATTGATCTTGGGCACGTCGCTGGATAAGGGGTGCTCCAAGTAGACATACCATCTCGCATGCGCACACTTGAGCGTGAGCTACTCGCAAGCTTGCGCGGAGTGCGCCGCAATTCCCAATATTGAAAGCGCAAATGCGCGCTCGAGAATCATTCCACAAAACTCGTCTTTGGCGTCAAGATCCTATCTACGTTGGTCGTCGTCCCGAATACCAGCCTTGCCAGAACAGCTGCTCTTGGTCCGCTGGTCTCGAGCGGTTGCAATCGGCAGATGGCTGGCAGTCGCAGATGTTGTCTTGCTTCTGCTGTTCTCGCTCGAAACAACTCTAGGTGGCAGAAACAAGACTGGTGGTCGCCCAAAGGAGAAAACAAGCCTGCGTAGTCAGTTCCAGCATATCTGCAACGGCATCTGGGACCGCTGAGCACTTCACCCCTCCGCCAATTCCCCCCGATACTCGAATTCCGTTCACTGGTTTGTCTTGCATCTCTACTGGTCAGCAAGATGCCTGTCACACGGAAAGGCCGAATGCGACTCTTGATGCTTGCTCGCTGCTTCGACAGGGTCTAGCAATAGCGCAAGCCCTCATGGCAACCGGGGTCTGCATCACCGACAGGGCTGTGATGAAGGTGATCTTTTCGAACCAACTACGAATGAATTGTGACGAAAAGTCGAGGGTCTAGGGTTGAATTCCACGTCCGAAGGTTTCATATCAATATCCTAGAAGCCTCGTGATCATCAAACCCCGAGCGACCCGCATCTTTCTTTGGTCCTTGATCGAGATGACTTACACGATATGTCGACGGAGCAAACATCGGCATCGCAGTTGTAACCGAGTGTTGTGTTGACTTCGCTGGCACCTTGTCTGGGTGCAACACCGTCCGAATTCTTGGACAAGCGATAGGCAGCTAATTCCAGACCAGTGGCTGACCTGGTCCACCTGCTCGAGTCCTCTGCTGCTCTGCTGCTCTGCTGCTTATCGTCACCCTCCGTGCCGTCGAGGCTGCCCGTCGAGGCTGCACGAACAAGCGACCGCCCCCAGACCCGTTGCATCGTTCAAGCTTGCACTACATGCCAGGTCCCGCCACTGCGACATGGAATTCGTCATAGCCCTGTTGTTCAATATTCGTCACGAAAGCGTAGACTCGGAAACTGCAAGCCCACCCTCCGTCACATCATGCACATGGGCTATTGTTTATCAACGACATCAAGCTGCCGTCCGAAGCGAGCAGCCAACCCGATGCCGTCTATTCAGCCGCACCGAATCCTCCCTGAATCCTACCGTCGCTCATCTACGTGTGTTTGCGCTTGGCTTTTTCCCCCTGACCGTCCCGGACATGCAGAGGCACAGCATTGGGAAGTCCTGAAGAAGACACCAGGGGAAGGAGAGACTAAAGACATCCTGCATAGCCTCATCTCTCATCCGCGCCGCAAACAAGTACGAGCTACCTTATTTTTCGTTTTGTCGCGAGCGCACTAAAAAGCATACCCAACTGCGGTTACTCTCCATACCTCGCACAGCTTGCCTGCCATGTGTTGTGGCCCCAGGCCCAGCCAAGCCTTGCTCAACCCTTCTGACACCCAGATCCGTTAGCCCCCAAATTACAAAGCACCTCCTTGTCCTTGATAATAGTTCGATTTACGGGGTATGGAGTGGTTGAGTCCTTGGTTGTTCCCGCGGCATGCGGCCCCCCAACAGACAAGAGACATCTCGGACTCTGTTCGTCGACAACTCGGCCAGTGGAGACGGTGACCTTTTGGAACCCCTGAGGGAGACATTCTGGGCGCGCACACAGAGAGATGGCTTCGAAGCCGGTCGAGGCTTCTCTTTCCCCTTGCACCCTGCAAGCCTGTACCGTCCGTGGTGGGGTGGCAGGGTGGTGGTGGGCGGCCACACTCACGGCTCCAGCCCTATCCACTTCCTCTGCCCTTTCCGCCTTGAAGACGTCGTCGTCGTCGCGGCTGGCGGTTATCGGGTTTGGGATCGGCCGTTCCTTCGGTGATTCTTTGGCCCTCGCCTCAGGTCGGCATATGCGGAATGCCAGGGGTTATTGCTGCTGCTTACATTTCCACCCATCCACGTGGGACGGCAAAAGGACGGCGGCGTGGGTGGCGGAAGGCGTCATGGTTTGTTACATCTGACAACAAGTCTCATTCACGGTGCCAACGTTGACATGTGGGTTACGATCTCCCGGCCCCTCTCACCGAACACGTAAAGGAGGGAGGGCTTCGAGACACCCAGATTCAGCGCTGTTGAGGTGGTATCGCCAGGATTAGGCGTTACTTACTCTAGCTACTAGAGTGACTGATAAATTACAAAGACGTACGTACACCGTAACCCTCTTACACATCTTCCAATAGTGAATGTTAGATGTGTATTAATCATCCAAATCATCAGGACGCTGCCGGAGACGTCTCTTTACCTTCTGAAATCCGTAGCAGCAGATAATGAAGGACCAATGCTGGCAAGTTCTGTGTCAACACTACCCAGGGGGAAATTCGGTAAATCTGAACAGTTTTTGTCATCTGTCGTCGTTGGTATTCCTCCGCGCCGTTCCTCGCAGCCTCCCAATGTACCGACTGGCCTTGGTGAACAAGGAAAAAGTCAAGATAGGAAATACATCCTGAAATTGCACGCTCGTCAGTCTGAACCATCTAGGTTTTCCCTCTCATGTAACAACTCCACATTTTGCACGACACAGTTGGAACATCGCCTGTGGGGGCAAGCAACACAATAAGCGTGGTTCCTGACGTCGGCAAACATCTCGCATTCACACTAAGCCAGTTAACACCGAATTTCACAGAGCACGTACGAAGGCATCACTTACACAACCCCATCTCTGAACGATGGTTGTCGTCTTGTTCCGCTTGGCGTCCTTCCCGCTGCTCTCGTGGTCTTCAGCCTTTCTCTTCGCACGGCCAGCTTCCGACGCAGGAACGACAACAACCGCGTCGTCACACGACTCGGCATCGTCGCTCTCCTCGTCGTCCTTCGATGCTCCGGGTTCCATTTCGGGCAGCACGCTTTCGCCGTGCTTCCAGTCGGAAATGTCCCGCGGGGTCATGCCGTCGCGGCCGGCGAAGTGCTTATCGATATGATCGAAACGCTCGTGCCAGGAGTTGGCGCCCTGCTTGCTGATGTCCACGAGGCCGACGCAGAAGCCGCACCAGAAGCGCGAATCGCAGTCACGCCCGGAACGGCAGGTATTTAGAGCCCTGTCGACTTGCTCGGCGACTGTCATCTTGTGTTCCTTTTGGAGGTGAGTGCGGAACGTCTCGCGGCGATGGCAGACCTTGCCGCACGTGTCGGGCGTGGCCGAGGAAGAGGGGGATGAAGACAAGTCGATTTCCCTATCGCACGTCCAGACTTCGAGTTGGAAGTGCTGGCTGTTCTCGTGGCGCTTCCAATCGTTCTTGCTGCCAAATTTCTTGGAGCACCCCGGATGGGTGCAGCCGTAGGGCTTCTCATGTCGCTTCCAGTGCTTCCTTCAAGTCGAGTTAATTAGTTGCGTCTCTCAAAACATAGAGTAAACGGGTGCATACTTGAGTTCGCATTTACGGGGGAACTGTTTGGAACAGTCTTTGTGCGGGCACGAATAGTATTCGACACAGGTGTCGGGAGTAGGTGTCGAATTCTGTGGCAGTGTCTCTACCTGGTTCTTCAAATATTTTTGAATAATTCGGGTCGGCAACTTGGCAAGAAATCTAAGTGCTTCCTCTTCGGTGAGATCATCGAGTGAGGATGACGATGATGCAGAAGGAGATTCATAAGGATGCTCAGCATCAGCACTTTTCCTGGGTCGTACCTGAACCTTCGATGCCAGCAAGTCTGTCGGCTTTCGGTTCGTCTCCTGATTCGAGACATCCTTGGTGACATCGCGCTGGCCATTTTCAACCACGTCGAAAGGCACAGACTTGCCGGTGCTGGCTGGTGGGTGTGACTTCAAGTGCTGCCCGTTACCGGTGTCTGCCTGGTGTACTGTCATCATATTTGCGGACGCAGGCCTGGAAAGTTCCCTAGGCTGAATAAATCCTTGAAGTGTTTGTAATCGTCGTGTTGCGTGGTCCACAACTTTGTCCGGCGCTGGACGTCGATTGACCATGAACATTTCCGTGGGAGAAGCCCGGAGCTGGCTAGGCACCATAGACTCGACTGCTGACAATGAGGGATCGAGAACGATGTCGACATCCATGGGTTGGTGAGGATCCGAGTGAACATCATCCAATGCCAATGATCTTCCATCCCATTGTACGGATGTGTCTTGAGGGAAAGGGAAGGGCATATCTGATCCGACGCCTTCGAGATCATTTTGCACCGTCGGTCGAGCCGGGTTGGTCTGGGATGGCAAGCTAGGCCTGGAGGCGCAACGGTCAAAACAATGAGCCGACGCGAACGATTGACGAGCATGCGGATGGCTAGAGGCTGATTGGGGGAACTTACTGCACGATATATTCGCTCATGTCATCTTCGGCAGATAGAAGTCTCTGGTGCACACGCTTGAGGTGTTGACGAAAATTGTCGGCTCTCGGCCACATCTTGCCCTTTCCTATACACGGACCAATGTTGCATCGGTACCGTGGGGCGGTGCTTCGATCGGGGTGTACACTTGAGCGATGTCGTTCAAGGTCGTTCAGTGTGCCGAAGCCTTCCTTCCGAGTGCAGCCTGGAACATCGCATCTGTGGGCTTTGCGATGCCTCTGTTCGTGTTTGCTAGGAAACGTCAGCGGGAGATCTGATATAATGGGGGTAAAGAGGCTCACGTCAGTTCAGACTTTGTTTTACAAGCAGCCTGACAGTCAGGACATTTCAATCTCTTCTCAGGAGTAGCAGTTTGCACCGGTGTCGATGTTGTTGTTGGTGTGGTCGAAGGCCAAGGGGCCAGGGCGGTCGAGTCGCGATAGGCGTCAGCTTGCATCATTTGGGAAAATGACAAATCGAGCATTTGGCCGGCGAGGTGATGCGCTTCCTGGCTCCTGTCGCCATCGCCGTAGACAGATTCATCAATGCTATGTTTTGCTCGACTTTCATAGCCTGAGTCGGATGGCAAATAGGCCTGAGGAAGGGTACCGCACTCGGAAGGTTGAGGGGTTCTCCATCCTGTAAAGGCGGGGTTTTCCCGTGTCTGAAGACCAAGGTGTTGAGGCTGTTGAGCTTCGGAACCCGAGACGAGAGGCACCCAAGGATTGTCAGTGCCTTTGTAAAAGGCCACCAGACCCCATGGAGCCGGGGCATTTGAACGGTGGGCGTTGGATCCGATAGCGGCCATGGCATGCGAGGGGATTGAACTCATTCCCAGTGACATTGACCCGTTATCAAGGGGCGATGGGAGGTCGACAGAGTCAGATGGGGACCGGCTCGTGTTATCAGGAATATGCAATGACTTTTGAACATATCAGTCTGTGACCATGCCACCACGAAGTTATTCCGAAAGGGATCGTGGGGAAACCAACCGAGGTTGATGATAGTCCTCGATACATGATGATTGTCCCTCACAGTTCTCTACGTCTTGGATCGAGTAAACAGGGTTTGATGGCTTGTACTGGTGAGAAGCCGGCGGGTCCGCGCGACCGAGTAAGGTCGGGTAGGTAGACGGGCCCGGGCAGCACGTTGGCAGTCGGTAGTTTATCTGCCGGTCCGTGGTGGGTCGTTCGGGGGCTGACGTGTGGCAGGCAAATGATTAGACAGAAGGCAAGGGTGCCCAGGAAAGCAAAGACGACGACAGACAGCACCAAGGGACGAAAGAGATTTGGAGGGGTCGGCGAAGGCGCGCGGACGAAGTGGAAGAAGAGAGCCGAAGTTGATCGACCTAGATGAAGGATATGGAGAGGTCGTGGTCATTGCGATGAGCACTGGGAAATAGAGATGGGGGACGCGATGGGTGAAGAGGGATCGAGAAAGAGGCTCAGACTGTCAGCGGCGGTCCGCCTCACTTTGGAGCCGCATACCTACCTTACCTACCTTACCTGCTGTATCCATAGAGTACGAGGTACATATATGGCGATATTAAGGTACCGAGTACCTTGAGGTCCTCAAGTCGCGGTAAGCTTGATAGGGGCGCAGCACCTTTCTCCCGCTAGTAATGTGAGCAGTTAGGAACAGCTGCTGCCCAACACATCACTGTGCAGCAGGTACAGTGTACTTGTCAGTTCATAGATACACTCAGGTCACTCTTCGATGTGATTTGTAGATGGGCAGGCATCCGCGGGTTGCCTTGTTGGTTGCCTTGCGAGGACAGTACTTTTTCCACGCCTGGACTTCTCGCACCACATCAGTGCATCCATGCCGCCATTCACCTCTCCGTGCGTGCTTTGACGCATCATCGATACCTATCGCCGACGTTGTATCATTGCAAATCGTCGTTTCTGAGCCTTTTAGTACAGCGGACTTCGCTCGCGACATCTGAAAGATGGTCAAATCTTTACTGCCTGCATCACCCGGAAAACATCGTTACAGAGACACTGGTCTAGGCCGACCTTGTGGTCCTCTGTACAGTAACACAATAGCGAATCGCGAAATCAGCTGGCACGCTTCTGTCCCATTGCAGGCTCCAGGGCTTGGCGGTGAATGGTTCGCATTTTCGCGAGAGGCATAAACAACCGAACGAGTTGCACTTGACGGCGCGACATGCTGTACTCGCGTATTCGTGCTTGCAATCACCGTCCCATGACTTTTTCAATGGAACTCAGCGTGAGAACTTCATGTCCGCGGGCGACCGTTGCACGTCTTGCGCAATTGCAACACTTTCCTATCGGCCAAGTTGCTTCGCATGACGACAACCAAAACACGTCGAGGCAGATATTGCCTGTCCGCTGGCAGGAACAGTCGTGTATGGCTTGTTGTTATCGCCACAATTGCGCGCAAGCGTAGTGCAGAATGTCGATACCATACGATCAGTGGGAAGCGAAGGCCTGATCTCTAAACTTGCGCGCAAGTGCGCACTCTCCGTCACCTCTCACTGCCTCCATTATACGCATGCAGTAACTGATGTGGCAGGACGGATCAAACGAAGCTCGCCCAGGCTACTTTTTCGAGCAGGTCACATTGTTGCGGGCAGCAAAACACTAAGGTACTGAACCTGGTTGGTTTTGCCACTTTGCTTTATTTTGCGCATGATGCTTGCCATTTCGCGCGGCTTGAAACTGCACAGTGTCCTCGATGGGCGACTCCCTTCGACAGACGAGTCCGGACTACGACTGCATTGAAATACTCCACGCAGTCAGTATGGACCTCTTAACAAAAATACCAAACATCAACCGTGTGACACATCACTTTTCCTCATGTTATCTCCCGACGAGTTTCCCACCCTTTACGCAGCTATGCGCATCAGAAGTGCTCTCTGTACACCCCCGATGTCCTTCTCAGCACGTCTTAGTAACGCAAGCTGTGCCTTTAGGATATCTGCATTCTCTCAAGTATCTTTGAACAACGTGAGCCTATTGCCATGTCTCTCTTCCTTGTTGTACTGATGGCGGGTGCAACCTGTCTGCCACCATGTTTGCCCTACCATAAGTGACAGTTTCGACCCATGCCAGCTAATATTCCTCTGTCTAGGAACCACGACTCATCATTACCACCGTGTCCAATGGAAACATCTCTTTGGGAATTTTCGGTACGCGGGCTACGACAAAAACTCGGCCGTAGCATTTTTCCGTTTTCCTTCGCACCTCACCTCATAAGGCGATGCTCTCACTCGGACGCCAATGTTTGCTCTTCCGACAGTTGAAAAGCAACATCTTGCAGCATGCCTGCAATCCTCTAGTACCGGCCCGCTCCGCGACGACGCAAGCGACTTGCATCATCCAGAGACGCGTTCGACTGATTGGTCGTGAGGTTCCACATACCACCGCATGAGCTGCTGCTCTTGACGTTCCATGTCACACGACGTTCGAAAAAAAAAAAAATCCCCCAAGACGAACCCCCGATACGAAGTTGAAGAGACGACCGGTGTGGCTACCGAAATCTCGACCTCGATGTCATCGAATCGACACGCTTAATCGCGCTTTTCCGACGAGGAGCTGGGTTGCGAGAGTACTGATGGCTGAGGACCTCAATCGCTGATCAAACTTCTCCATTACTTCGTCTTGGGTATCCCATCACGACTGATAATGCCTTCTCGCTCAATTGTTTCGTCCTACGATACGTGTAACTTACCTCTTGGGCTTCTCGGGAGTATATGCAGCTTCAGTTCCAGGGACTGCGGCCTTGGATAACGAATGCGGAATCAATCTCCGTATGTAAGGCACCTGGTCAGCTCTGCTAGTAGGGACGGCCCCTCATCTTCTGCACAATATCGATATCGTACCAAGATGCCTCCTGGCGTATGCAGGACATCCCCGCATACTGGTAGCTCCCACCTAAACCTGCGATTAGTGAACATCGTCCAATCATTGTTCGGGCTCGATGATCCGGACGTATGATACCTAGTGGGCCTTGCCACGAGGTTGATCGGTGGCCTCGCCCCTCGAGCCTGCACGCCGACATGCCACTACGTGACCATGTCGAAGACGCACCGTGTCCGTCTTGTCGGACCTCGTTATGGTCTGCAATGCCGTATTCGTCCATGTGCAGGAGTACTGCTCCCAGTCGATGATGGAACGAATGCGAAGAAGGAGAGTGCAATGAAATATATAAAGAAGGATGATTTTATATACGGGATGGACCATTTGAGATAAGACGTGTTCACATATTCATTGTCCTACATCCTCAAGGTTTATAACTTGCTCATATCTCTCCCGAGGGTTAAAGAGTCAAGAATATTTTCCCTCGAACTTGTCATCACTTGTTAGGCAGCGAGAGCCAGCTCCCTTGTAAGTTCTCGTCTTCTCACGAACTGCACCGGCTAACTGTTCAGTCATACGGTTTCTCTGCCAGGCCTCCCCGGTCTTTTTTGTCATATTTCGACCCAACTTACACGCTCCCACAATGTGCGACTTTGAGGAGTTCCTCTTCACCTGTAGCCACTCCATCGTCAAGCTCAAGTCGCACTGCCACTCCGCGCGCAACGACCCCATCCACCAGTGCTTCAGCGTAAAGGTTCTCCGCAACTCGTGGCGACAGAGCACGCCGTGCGATAACTGCATCCTGGCATGGTCACAGCCGGGGCAACACTTCGCGCCCAGCTACAGTAGGGAGGACTGCGTCGGCGGCCAGAGCCATCGGCGTTGAGCGGATCAGCAGCCACCACCGCCACCGCAATTATCAGGGCGCGACGAGAAGTAGCGCATGCATCGTACGGAGAGAAACCTGGCACTTGACGGGTGCTCGGAAGGGGGGCTTGGCTGGCGGCCTGTGAACTGAAAAGGGGTAACGGTTGGATGGGTGGCAGTGATTCTTTTTCGTCGACGGTTCAAAAGACGGCTTGGTACCTAAGGTTTATTGTGAGGTTGGTCTCTATCATCTGTGCAATATGGGTTAGAGAATATTGTCGTTTCCAGTATATCACGTCGGTGACGGCGTACCTGGGGCTATCTCAGACGCTCTTATGGCACGAGGAGCATCATCACGTCAACATGAAGATCTTACCCGCTATCTTTGTCGGAGAAAAGACGCTTCCTAGTTAGCACCACACTCCCCGCAGGAAGCACTCAAGTTGCTCAACATCAATGCGGAGGATATCTGACACGGAGGGACGTGAAGTTGTTGCTCGCCTACGACTCCGAGTCGACGTGGCACAAGAGCCGGTGCATTTTCTAGAGCCCAAGGAATCTTCGAGGACAGAGTTCCCGGCAGGTAAGGAATCTTACGCGCCTCCAACGATTCGTGGCAAGGCCAGTATCGTTCGACAATCTGACGCCTACGCTGACGGTGAGCGGTCTGTGGGCGATGAGGCTCCCGGTGCATATTGCTCTTCTCCGCCGGTATCACCCCAACCAGACGGACCCTAAGACGCAAGCTTACTACTTCAACGTATCTCAACGGGGGAAGTCGAGAACAGACCAAAGAGTGAGGCGGGATTCCTACTGAATCCACGCTAACCACTCCCCCAACTTGCTCTCATATCATCGGCGCCTCTTTGAAGAACTGTCAACACAGTGCCTGTCTTTGTTTAGTGATCAAGTGACAGGGTCCTCAGAAGCGGAATGTAGTCTTGCTTTCCGAGTCCGAGAGAGAAACTTTCGTACCTTGCCCCCCAACGGTCTGTATGCAGACAGCCAGACGACGCCGGCGCTCTTCCCAAGGCCCTTGAGCCTGAGGCGTCAAGTTCATGCACACGGGGCCCAGGTGTCGACCACGAGCTGGCGGGGGTCGCGGCTTGGTGCATGTTTGAAGATGCTGTGGTACGAAGAAGGGCGGACACGGTACCCACGGCGGTGGCATGTTTTACGGGGGAGAAAGAGGCAACGGCACAGAGGGCGTTCCGCGTAGTGGTGAGGAGGCGGAAGGGAAAGGGGTCGAGGGAGCTGAGGGTGGCTTATGCAACATGATGTCTTTTCTGGCGTTATTCTGCGCATAAGCCTCGAGTATGGGACATGTCATTCGTTGAAATGGTGGAGTTTGACGTCCTGCTGTTTTCTGGTCTCGCGCGTACGTATCCGCCTCCCAAGTATTGAATCCCGAGCCATACAATCTGAAACTTCTTCAAATCAACACGGTTAATACTGGAGCCACGCATATGGTAAATGGACACCGTGCTTGGGAAAGGCTTGTCGAGACACATGGTATCGTATGGATACCGGTCAACTGTGTTACCCAAGGCACAGAGTAGGAGGCTACCGTCCAAGTGGTATTCACCGATGTACGTTTGGGAGTAGAATGGCAAGAGAAATGTTGTTGAAGCCAAAGAAGCCAGAAACTATGTCAACGTGGATGATGCTATGTCAACAGCATACTGCAAGCCCGCGTACGATTCTCATAACCTGGAACGTTCAACCAGACCACCGACTCTCCTCCGCGCTCGAGCCGCATCCGCTGCGCCATTCACTCAAAGTTTGTCGCGCCAGCAACGCGGCCAACTACATTGTACCGCTTGGAAAAGAAGGTGATCCAATCGTTGAGCGTGCCCTTCTCCTTTTCGGGGAGGTCTTGCCACTCGGGGCTGACGTCTTCGGGCTTTGTCGAAGTCTTGCCAAGGGCTCGGGAGGCGTCCTTGCCAGCAAAAACTGTTTGGTGTGAGATTATCTACGCCTCTGAATTTGCAACAAACGCTCTGCTCACCATTGTAAGACCCGCCCTCTTGATAGGCCTTGTTGCCAGTGACATCATAGACGATGCCCTACCAGGAGGTTAGCATTCCCGAAGCCACGGGAGTCATTTGAGGGTTTACCTTGATTGCGACATAAGTCTTTCCGTTGGGATCCGAACCTGAGACACTGCGTCAACCGGGGTTTCATTCGATGAGGCTATTGTAGTTGCATGTGAAATCCCAAGCCTCTTGAACATCGGTACAGCAACGCAACGGCGCGCAACCAGCCTCCGCACACCTTTTTTTTTTTCCTTCCCAAATCCCTCGGCAACTTGTTGTCCTCTGGCCGGACACAGTCTCCAGATGAGTCGAAATGGGAACCAGAATGGAACATAGCATCCGTGTCCCAAGCCAAGCTATGCGGACGTAATGAAGGGGGCAAAAGACCCAAGTCAAATACAGCTTCCCACGGAGTATTTTTGATCGAGCTAAATAGCGAACAGGAAAATATCTTCTCACTCACCATCAGCCTTGGCCAGCTCCTCAACGGAGATGGGGTCGTCCTTGGGGGGGTCCAGGTTGACCGGAACCTTGGGCTCGAACCTTCCAGCCATTTTGGATTATTTTTTTGGATAGAAAAAAAGATTCAAAGATTCAAAAGCCTCCGGTCGTTAGGGCGGTTCGAAAGGGTCTTCAGATGACTCGGATGTGAAGCCGTTATACTGGTGAAGGGCGGGGGATGAAGCTCGACAGCTGCCCCTCTGATGCCGGGATCGAGGTGGGGCGGTGACGGACATGAGAACGGAAGTTGATTGGCTTCGCATTGCGCTGCTATGGGGACCCACAACAGCAGTACAGGTAGCTCTGCCCGTAATCGGGTCACTGACTTTATTTCGCGTCTGATACGTCACTTGAAAATCCATCCCCGAGGTCCAAGTTACCACATCAGTGCTTCGACAGGACGAGTTGCTGATTCTTCCTTGGTACCGAAATCAACTTGGTAGAGCTACGATAAACACACAGCAACGATGGCGGCCGCGCGCATCTCGGCGTCGCGCGCCATGAACAGTCTGTATGTACGGCAGGTTGTCAGATCGTCAACGACCTCCGCAACAACGCTGCGCTCCAGCGCGCCCTCCAGTGCAGTCTTCGTCTGTAGAAACGTTCAATTGAGACACCAGAGCACATCAGGACCGCCAAGTCGTGGTCGGAAAACATCGCATCAACCGCCGCCGCCGCCTTCGCCTCAGCCTTCAGCGGCAAGCCAAATAAGGCGGGCCATCTCTATACGTAACCTCCTATCATCTCTTACGCCACGCGGCATGAAGAAGACGTTCCGAGAAGCTCCCGAAGAGCTTGCTCTTGCACTTGCAATGTTAGTCGACCGATTGTCACTCCGTCTGAAGCTCATCGTTGACGATACCCCGTCTCTAGTCTTGCTGGTCTGGCCGGTGTGTCCATCTACATTGTCAAACTCTATTTCGACTACTTCCAAGCCCGACAATTCACCAAATATCCCGCGCCGATTGCAAAGTCTCTCCGTCGAGCCTTATACTATACAAACATCAGCCCGGAACCGAATCTAGCCAGGAAGTACTATAAGCAAGCACTGGAGCAGTGCAACGAGCTCCAGCTGGACCCCTTCTCTGACGACGTTCTCGGGATTCGGATACAGACCGCCGCATGGTTGGAGAAAATCGCCAACTATCAGGGAGCTATCACAGTTTTGGAATCCGTCCTGAGGGACTGTCGCACGTGGGTTGACTGGATGGAGAAGTCCATCGCAGATGGTACACTCGACAAGTCAGGAAAGCCACCTGCGGCGCCCAAGGTTGTCTCGGAGGGTCAAAGACCTGCCCTCGCGGAAAACGGGGAAGAGGAGGCTCCTGAAAACCTATGGCACAGGCGGACCAGGCTACTGGCGAAGGCAGTCGGCACCAGCACGAAGCTTGGTGCATTGTATTCGGATAATCATGTCATGGAGCCTGATAATGCCCAGGAGCGTCTAACGTGGGCGGTCGAAACTGCGCTTTCCGAATCGCGGCGGCGTCATAAGGAAGGCGTCAAGAAGGACGAAGGTCCTTGGATGAGTCCGGAAGAAATTGGCGGAGCTATGGAATGTCAGTTTCACCCATCGGGCAGCGTTGCCCCGTCTTCTGCCCTTTTCTGGTATTCCTGCTAACTTTAGACACCTCCAGCTTTGGCCTTGCACTACGAGAACGACTCCCAGTTCAATCTAGCAGTGCCGCTGTTCTTCCAGGCTTTGCGTCTCTGTGCCGATCCTTGCCACCGCGTCACGATAAGTAAGTAGCCCGAGGACTCGGGGGCACCTAGCCGCACTCAAGCCAACTGAAGATTGACACGATGTTCCAGTGAATAACCTGGCTGTGGCCTTTGCCCAACATCCAACGCAGACTTCCCACGAGTCTATTCCTGGATCTCCGTCAGCTTCCAATGTCATCTCCAACCTTGACATGCCTTCCGATCGGGCTGGATTGCTCGAGGCGGCGAGGAATTGGGCGCGCAATGCTTACTCACACGCCAAAGAAGTCAAGGGTGACGAGCGTACTGAGGAGTGCGACGAGGCTTGCGCTGTTGCCCTGACAAACATGGGTGACATCGCCGCTCTTTTGGGGAAGAAGAATGACGCCCGAAAGCGCTTTGAGCAAGCCATCGAGATGAGTAAGAAGATCGGGTTTGGTTCCGGTGTGGCCCAGGCTGAGGCTGGCCTCCAAAAGCTTTGAGCGATGGAGCCGAGGCGGCAAGTTGCCCGGCATCTTGCAATAGAAGCATCGACGTGTCAGGGGGCTGGAGAAGTCAAAGTCAAGGAATTGAGATTGACGACTGTATCATGCGACGCAGGATGAAGCTCTCCGCACACACGCCCGCAAGGACCCTGCATAAGGCTAGAATTAGACAAGCCCTACGGGGAGGTGATTCCCAGGATCGTCAAGTCCAGGGACGCAATCCGCAATACAACAGACCTGCAGCTTTGAACCGAAAATAGGTCGTGGCCCCAAGCATGAGGCCACTACACTAGGTGCTTGGGCAAGACGATACTTTGAGGGAAGACTCTATCATCGGGTCGCGCCGGAAGAATCCTCTTGTGAAAAGCGGCACGGGACCTGGAAGCGAGATGGATGACCTCCGTTTTTGTTAGAGCCACCGCCAACTTGACGAAATGTCGGAGGACTTGGGGGCTAGCAGTGGAGTCTGCAGACCTCGAACCGGCTATGACGAAGCATCACGACCACATCTGCATCAATCGTGCAGAATTGCTTCCGTTCCAGCTCCATAGGCCTGTCTCGAAGGTGGCCACCTCGTAATGGCTTGCTCGCTCGACGGAAGGGTAGCACTACCAGCTGTTGCTTGCCCCGCCTTTCGCCCGAGTGTATGTCACCAAAGCTTTGCGTGGAAGCGGCCAAATTGCAGTGAAGGAGGGCACAATCTGAGTCCACGAACATGACTCTGCAGCCCCTCCCCCCGGATGGGCCAGCTGTCATGAATCAACGCCGTGATTCCCATCATCTACGCCAAAGAGAAGACGCGTGCTCCGGGTCTTCGGTCGCCAATCACGTGGCCAGATGGCAGCGGCTCGGCGAACGATGTGATGCAACCTCAACAGGATCCCTGCTCTCTTCCCTGCTCCCTGATCCCTGCTCTCTGCACGCTGCACCTTGGCGTCTTTTACTGGGGCAGAAAAAATTACCACATTTGGTAAATAGATGAGCCTCTGCGGGGGCCATTTTAACCAGTCAAACAGAAGCACCAGGTAGCCACCGCTCGAGTTGCTGGTTACTGGGGAAAATGGAGGACGAAGTCCCAAATGCTTCTGCCTAGAGGCGATGGAAACCTGGCAGTCCCTGTTGAACCAGGGTTGGAGAACGGAACGGTGTTCAAAACCGTCACCGTCAATTCAGCGAGCTACGTCGACGCTTCGGAGATTACACGACTTGCAGCAACAAGAGCCCTTCTCGATCGTCCCGCTCTCGAGGTTACTGGTTCTCTGACTGCATCTCCGGGCGGGGATTCACCCAGGCAGCAGTATTCTCTCCTCGACCAAAGCCAAGAGCCTATTCCAAATGTTTCTCGGATTTTGGCAATCGCTGCATCTACCTCATCTCCAGATCTATTTCTGCAGACGTTGAAACTCTTAGGGGTAGCGTAAGTAACCAGCCCTCGGTGAGCATCTCTATGCCCATCTTTCATGTAGGCTTCGGCTTCGGCCAGGGAACAAGTCAAGCCGAGGCGGCACCCCGTAACGGCGCACGCCAATCACCATCACGGACCTCGGCTGCTCAGCAGTAGCACGCACTGACACGCGCGTCGCACAAAGACAAGTATGGAAACCATTTCACCACCATGAAAATGGATGTAGCGATTGGCATTGGATGTCTTGGACATGATTTCAACGCGACTATTCAAAGAGAGGTAGACTAATACCTACAGAGACGGCGAGCGGGATAACGGCAATCCACGCTGGTTCCGCCATTACGCGGTAATGAATAGAGTGGTCTCTGCTCAATTCCTGCCCTCGCCGAAGAACAACCTCTTATCGTTCCCAGGCGATTCCGATTGGCTGGTCGCGAGCACCCAACCAATGCACGTTTGGTCTGGTTTTCAAGCTTAATTCCATGGCCGCCTGAGTGCTTGGCTGCTCACTTTTGATTTTGCTTGGCTGTCCCAAGACTCCCCAATCCAGGCCTAGGCCGATCAAGGAGATACCGAGCCTCACATCATCAGACATTGCCATAAGTTGGTCTCAGATTGTGGAGAGGGCAAAATGACAACGTTCTCAGCAAAAAAGTTAGCATGTTCGGAACGCGACTAGGCCGCTCGGAAATCTCCATCTCATGGCCACGAGCTCACAGCTCAGGTTCAAAAATAACAAGGCCTGCCCCCACGCCCACAACATTGCCGCAACCATGGAAGTCAGGCAAGTCCCGGCTCCGAACCTCCGACGTTTGAAACGGAGTTCCGCCCAACTAGTGGCGTCTAGGCTTGCCCGAGAATACCTGTATACCGCAGGCGAAATGCCCATGGAGGAGTAAGATTTCTTACAGAGAAAAAGAGCACGGCTGGCTTACTGTGATCCGTATCGTCCGCACCAAATCAAGTTCGTTGCTGTCAAAGACACTTGAGACGTCAATGGCGTACCTTTTCGCAGCAGCTGGCCACGTGCGATCCGCAGTAACCCAGGGATGACGGTGCCCGGTTTTTGCCAGATATGGTTATAAGGTGGGCCGAAGACTTTAAATAGATTCAACTCGACCGCATCCAGTTCGACTGGTCCGACTACATCATTCCCGAGTCTTTGGGCTAGGACCAAGTCCCCCCTGGCTCAGCGAAGGAGAAGTGCGCATATCAAGAGATTTGGTCAGCAGTCCGTCAGTCAGGCTGATGGGGGCGAGAGAATGATGCCTCAGTCGTCGTCGTCGTACTACGGGGGCTGCGAGTGGCCCTGGTCAGCTAAGCATGACAGGGTCTTGCACACATTTCGATACGGCAAGCGGGTGTAATGGTGGCACTAGCGAATGCAGCATGACAAAAAGACTTGGTGATGTGATTGGCGCGCTCCAAACCCGCAATCAGCAGAAAGTGTTGAAGACAAGGGCGATATGCTCGGAGGTAGGATCTGTCCATGGTAGGAGATGGCAGCACCAGGCAAGCGGAAGATTATCACAAAGAGGCCAAACGGTGAGAGCTGGCAGAACGAGCCACTATCGGACGTAGGAGGGCCAACCTGGTCGACGGTGAGATTGACAAAGTCCAGATGTTGACTGTGAGCCGGCAGGCACACTAGTTTACGCTTCTTGTGCCCTGTTATTTCCGAGCAGTGTCAGAATAAGTGGGAGTCCTGGCGTCAACGGTGGAGTTGCGCGTCCGGAGCACTGAACGAATCCGACCGGAGCGGAGCTGTCCCGCAAACTTGAGTCTGATATACAGATATCAAAATATGAAATGACGCCGCAAATTCCACAACGCTGCGGATCCGGCTATTGATCGACACAAAGCTCTACACCAAGGAACAAGCGATGGGTAACTCCTGTCTCGGGACGTACTATACCCAAGTACACAGCATCGTGCATAGTAGTTTCCTCTGGAATTGGGGGGCCGCACACCGAAACGGTTTGCGGTCAAAACGGTGGGGTCGATAACGGCAGCCAATAGGTAAGGGCAAAGCGGCCCTGTCAAACGTTGCAACGCGACCGACTCCTAGGGCCACTAGCGCGGCGGAATTCCACTAAGCGGAAAAATGGACGATGCATGGGTACCTACCTACTCCGTCAACGGGCATTCCTACGCGTCGATTTTCACATCACGTTGGCAAGCAGTTTTCACCAGAGGTTCGGTAGAAAGTACGGATACAGCGCACAGAGATTGCAATTGCCCTCTCCGGATACACGGAGCCTTGGTTGCCTGTTTAGTATTGGCCGATTGCTTCCGGCAGACTCACCATCTGATCGAATTCGTCTTCCGACAGCGTCACTTCACCCCAAATACCTGCACATACGACGTTACCATTGACGTCGAGCCGGTTACAATCAGCTTGGGCTCCTGGCTGTGGCGCCATGTCGGCAATGGACGGCAAGCCTTTCCCTCTCATCTGCATCTGCTGCTGCTGCACCTGCGTCGTGCGCTGGGATGCCGGCATGGGTCCGGCTCTACTCCGTATGTGTCAAGCAGGCCTGGCCATCGCTTATCAGATGGAACTCCGTGCCCATCTTCTTTGCCCATTTTCTGCAAGAACATGGGCCTTGATATGAGCCTTTCCGTTTGGCAAGCCACTATTGGCCGGGTAAACAAAACGGCGCCCCTATCTGGTCACTCCCGCGAGTCCTTTTTCGCATCCATCTCGACGACGACTCCCCTGCACTACTGCGGATTCTCCGCCTGCGCCTGCGCGTCCTCGCCAGTTCTCCCCAGACTTAGGGTGGCACTGACAAAGCCGTGTTGGGGGCAATTGACGATCCCATCTTTTCTCTTCCTCACAAGGTCGACACCGCAACCTCGCCACAGGCTCTGCTCTTTGCTGAGCGTACGATGCATTCGCCGCGGAGGAGTTAGGCCTGTTCAGCATCGCCACAATGCGAAAGCTGGGTGTTTGAAACACATTTAGACCGCCGAAAGTAGCCAATCAGCACGTGGGCCTCGTACCCGGCGCTGCAAATTTGAGTTGTGGTTGGCTTTGCGGCATCCTACGGGACTAGACTGTTCCAAACATCATGTCATCCAACCCTGTCCATCTTCCAACACCTCCGATCTATGGCCGGCGTCGACTCGGAAAACCTCCGACAGCGCCTCTACCACAGAGGTCAAGCTTCGCTGGGCATGCCATGTATCGCGACGCAAGCCGGATCGACCCTCACCTACCTTCCTCCTGGGTTTCTGGGGGCTTCTATTTTGGCATTGCGGAGTGCTGGCCTTGGGGCCATTACCTCGTAGCCCAGCCTGGCAAGGTAATGTTTCCCCGCCATGCCCAGACCGGTGTCGTCCGTCATAGTACCTACAAAAAGCCTGAGAAATCGACTCAACCGAGCTCCTCCTCGCTTTGGCGAGAAAAGGCGACTGGGAATGGCATCAACGGGGCAGGTGCAACCGCTGCACCGCTGTCACCAAACTTCTATCAAGATTCCATGTCGAATCCCATTCTAATCTCCCGGCTCTACAATTTGCTTACACCGCAAAGATCCTCCCATAAGGACACTTAGCGTACTACTACGTATACAACGTCGCCGGCGTGAAGAGCGGGAAGAAGAAGACGGAGAGAGAGAGACTGTCATGCAAGCGTGGACTGCTTGTTACACTCACACCTTGGTGTGTTGCATTGTCCACCCAAATCCCGATTGGGCCCCGCTCTTCCTCTGCGACAAATGGCTTCATGAACACCGCTTGATTGCTGAAAAACGAATTCCAAAAGGCGGGATTGCGATTGTCTCGCTCAACAACTCCACGCCCCCCTCCGTCTCCCCACCCCCTTCATCCCTGGTCGAGAACCGAGGCAGCTTCGACAAGACCATAGCTAGTGTTCGAGGAAACAGTCGGTTCCTGTGGCAGTCAGATCAGGCTGGTGCGTTGACGAGTCTCTGAGAGACAATAAACGTCATACAGCCTGTTCTGTCTACGAGTCGTCACGGCGCAGGCGGGCATACCGTCAGGATCCGAAAGAAGCGAGGCTAGCGTGGAAAAGGGTTGCCCGAACATGAGGATGCCGAACTATGTTTCCCACCATGTTTATGACGCCGAAGAGCCGAGACCGCGAAAGCTGCCCGTCTCATGTTGACCGTCTAGTCATGGCGAGGCTGGGATGAGCCAAAGTACGAGTAACGTAAAGGCTATATTGCCCTCGAGCTGCGGCGGTGCTTTCGTAACCCTCCCGTCTGATCAGTTGACTGGTCCGAAGTGACAGGATGAAAGATGGCTGGGCACGCTGAATGACACCATTCAGCTCGCGAGGCGACGTGGGCGAGAAGGCTCAGCATCATGCAACGGCGGCAGCTCCAAACCTTGACGGCGCCGCATCGGCTCAAGCTCGAGCTCCGTCTATTCTGCACCGTTCCCCGCCGCCGTCTCCGTCCAGATTGGCTTCCGTCTCGTTGAACAGGGACCCCCTGTCGCTCTGCAGACCAGCCCGTTAAGGCGTAGGCTTGGCGCAGCATACCACCCATCCCCATGCGACTTCAAGCTCTCGCCAGGCCTAAATCGGCGGAGGCGAGCAGCTTCCTCCTCGTCCCCCGTCCATGGCCCATGGCCCAAGGCCCGTCACGCAACTTCGAACACCATCAGGGACCAGGAACAAGGGAGGGGAGTGGGTGTGGATGGACCATGCACTCTAAGCAACAGATGTACGTCGCGGAGACGAGAAGAATAACTGCGAGAGGGGATAGAGGCTGCTTACCTACTTGGGTGCGAACCAGAGGAGCCAGCTCATGCACATGTACATGCTGCATGTGGATGTCGATGTCGATGGGTGGTCCCCTACCTTCGTAACCCTGTCCCCGGCCTGACTGTACTTTAGGTGGTTGTCTCTGCTTTTCCATGTGCCGCGCGCCTTATATAATTCATCTCAGCCCTTTGCAAATCACGACGGAGTAGCTTGGAGTGCCTTACACATCACGACACCTCGAAGACGCACGCATAGCACGCTACGGCTTTGCTCGATTGCTTATATATATATCTATATATCTTCCACTCCTAATCTTCGTTCAGAGTTGGTACTTCCCTCGGACCACAAAAGACAGCATCGCCTCGCTCCAAAGTCATTCAGCAGCCTCAAGCCGAGACGACCAAAGACTAAACTCAATCGCCGCTACAATGGATCAATCATTGCCACTCAACGTGTTGGACGAGTTCGATTCGTTTCTGGATCTCGAAGTGCCTTATGGATACGAAGATCCCGAGCAATACCTCGACACCGCCAGCTCATCCGAAACCCCCAGCCCCATCATGTCCAACGTAAGTATGGCAATGCTCAGGCTCAGAAAGCATCAATTGGCTAACAAACCACTGTAGTTTGATATGACATTCGTCTCAGGCTTCAACGGCGTAGATAGCAGCATCTATCCTAGCCCCATGAGCTCAGCGCGGGATACGGCATCACCGCAACCCACCTCAGACCCCAACGCCTCTGCCACAGCCGCGAAACAGCCCGCCAAGAGGAACCGCGAGAACAGGTACAAGAACGCGCCGCCATCAGTCCTGTCGGTAGGTCCAAACACAAACATGGCCACGCCTTTTCATAGAAAAATGCTGATGATCCGCCCCTCCCCACAGAGACGCAGAGCACAAAACAGAGCCTCACAGCGAGCCTACCGTGAGCGCAAGGATCAGCGCATCAAGGATCTCGAGGTCATGCTCTCGGAGCAGAAGCAGAAGAACGACACCCTCAGCCAGGCCTACTCCGCTCTTCATGCCGAGTACCTCAAGCTCCGAGGCGCCCAGACAAGAGTCCAGCAACAACACCAGCAACATCAGCATATGCCGCGACACCCCGCCGCGCCAATGGCGTTCGACCAGTCTCTGAATGCTGCCGCCGCCCACATGAGATTGACAGGCGGCGGCCACCCGGGGCCGATGGATTATGCCGATAACATGTACATGTTTCAGGACATGCAGGCTTACACCCTATGAGAAGCCAACCGCTGCCGTCATTTGCGGATTCCGAGTATTCCATAATAACGGCGTCACACACGTACACACGCGCACACACGTACACAAAGCCGCGAACACATGTTTCTGTCTTTTTTTTTCTGTCTTTGTTTTTCTACCAATGGGCGTACGGACCGATGATCGGATACCTGGGGCGGTCATGGCGGCCGACGACAACGAAGTGGATAATGTCGAACATGGAAAATGACCCATAGGTTCAAGGTGAACGTTTCTGTCTTTTCTTCTCTTTTGGGCTTTCATCCTCTCTTTTTTTTCGATGGCGCATAATGTCCCGGGGGCCAAGGAATATTTCCTTCACTTTCGTCACTTGTTCTGCTCGGATTCCGGCGTTTTTTCGGATGGAGTGAAGACCAGCAGATATCCCGCAATCGAATGCCACGATGCGGTTGCTTGGGACGTCAAGTTTTTCGTTTCTTCTTCTTCCTGGTTGTAAGCAACACTCTCTCGTTGGTAAATATTCGGATGGACGGATGGAGTGCGAGAAACAAGAGAAATTGAGTTTTTATTGGTTGAACACGGCAGACGAGACAAATCCCGTCCGCCATCCTTGTCCGTAATCCCAAAGTTTCTTGATCCTTTAGATATGCACACAAACGCGTGTAAGTGGCAATGTTTTGGGACTGACCCCGCAAATGTCGGCTTCCTTCTCGCTCCTCGCCCCTCCATCACCGGCTATCACGCTCGGATTTGAGACTATGCATTGGAGAAGGGAAAAAAGAAGAGAAAAGCCGGTATGTATGCGTACATGGAACAGAGCCATGGGATGCCCGTCCCGAGTGGTTTGGTTCGTTTCCCTCATCTGCTCTAAGCAACCTTGGTTTATAAATATCTCTCTCCTCTCTGGCTGTGCCACTTTCCCATGTCGTCACAACCCGGAAGCCAAAGCCGGCGCGAGACTCTTCTGTGTATAACAAACAGCACCATGGCAAGTTGACGGAGACCGGGGTAATGGGACGAATTTTGTTCTGGGTGGGAAGGGATTGTGGGCTTTCGCGAAGGATGCGAAAGTTGTGTTTTTGCGTTGGGGTGGGGGGAGGCCTCTTGGCGACCGGCGGGGACAGCCCGGACAGGCGTGGGAAACCGGTTCCCTGGATTCTTCGGTTTACTTATGCATGTAAAGATAGAATCCCTTGTGTACTTGGAGGGAGAACATGGGCACGAGGATCAGGGGTCGAGAGAAGGGTAGTCGACGATACGCAGTAGAGGGGGGGGGAAGAGGAGCTTGTGGGAAGGATGAATCTGGCTACCCTAGCCGCCCACCCTCGTGGATTTCGACTACGTACATACACGCTTTAACAAGTATTTACGCAAGTATATGGGGAGACCAGAAGCCCCAAGGCCCCTGGTTTTTCTGGGTTTGCGATGGTGACTCAGCGCCTCACGTCAGCACCCTATCGAATGTGGGATTTCGTTGTTGCTGGAACCCCCTGACCTGCGTGTGCGTATGTGTGTGTGTCGTGCGTGCGTGTGCGCGCGCGCGGTTGCGCTTTTGACGGAAGTGCCTTGCCTAGAACCTGGGGATCTTCGAGTGTGAGGGAGCCAAGGAGACCAGACTGGGACGAATGACAGTTTTCCGGGCCCGGAGACCGAACTGTCGTGTAGAAGGACCACTCTTTATTTTTACGACGAAACCTTTTTTCGAGGATGGGCGATGTTGTTGCCTGGAGCGTTGATGCTTTTTTTGTGCTGGCGTCACTGATTTGAGCCTTTGTCGACACAGATCGAGGATGGGAACACCCAAGAAGAGCTTGAGGATCTAAGCCCCCTTATACCGTTGTGCGCGGCTTCGACTCGAGATGAAACTATAAGTTTTTTTCTTTTATTGTTCGTGTAAAAACATGGGAGGGGGGCGAGGTAAGCAAGCTTTCGTGGCAGACGACAGGGTCTTCCGATGGGACGGAGTCGGGTCCGAGGGCTATGTATGCCTGGTAGATGGACGGGTTTTTTGTCTTTGGGTGTTTCGCCACCAACTCGTGGCCTTTTTGTTTTGCGTTTCTGATGTTTCCTCTTTTGGGTTTGAAGGTTGATGTCTTGGAGAAGCTTGATTCTGTCTTATTTTTGGTTCTTTTTCCTTTTTGAGTTGAGATTACTTGCAGCGCTGCGTGCGTGTATTTTGGGACGTGTCAGGTTCAGCTCGTCGGCAAGATGGAAGCTTGAAGAGCTTCGTTGACGATTACTCTTCTTTGACTTGAGTAGTTCATGGTCGAGAACTTGAGGCTGGGTAAAGGTCAAAATTGGGCATGCTGCAAAAGGTCTGCTCGGTGGTAGAGGGGATGACTGACAGGACAGGGTCCGGGTCTCGCACTCTTTCGCTCGCGTAACCTCCTCGCCTTGATTAGCATGAGAAATTATTTTCCCCATGTCAAACCGACATGGGCAATGTTGAGATGTCGCTTGCAGATTCCCATGCCATGCCATGCCAAGCTTGGGACCCTTAAACGGATGGAACCTCCGCGGGTACGTTTAATACGGTGTTTGTGAGGTTGCGCGAGCTCTAGCTGCACGATACGTTGCATGTTCGGTTACACGCCCCCTCTCCGTTTTGACGAGCTGCCATGGACTCGCTTCGGCATCTCGGCATCTATCCATACGTGAGGCACCTGCATATATGCGCTTTTTGAAGCGTTGCGAAGAATATCCCCGGCAAATAGCCCCCGAGGGTTGTTCTGGAATAGGGGTAGAAGGGCAGGTGGTGGTACTCTTCGTTTGGGTGCAGATGAGTGACGTCTGTGTGGCATGACAACGTTCTCGGGCGTGAATTAGAAACCAGTGGTCTTACGACATAGATCGTATCTTGAAGACTGTCAACAAGTCAGGGCGTCTCATCCCGCTGTTCGTACTGTTGTGAGATGTCGTATCCGCGGCGTGTCCGATCGACGGCTCCTATGCTCTTCATATTCCATGTATTTTGCCAAAGCGGCGCTCCTAATATCGATGTTGAGAGTACGCGATCATTGATTGGTCTTTGGTGTGTCACTTTGGTGCCAGGAGTTGCCACATGTGGCCTCGAGGGGTACAGAGCGCTGGTTTGAAACTGCCAGCTTGCCGAACGTAGTTCAAACTCGACACAGGTGAGCTCGCATTGTTTTCAGAAGACCTGCTGGCTTATTGCAAGCGTATTAGCTACCCTTCTCGCATATGATGTAGTTCCAGCAATTGTACGGATATAATACCCTTCGTCTGCTGTAGGCAACCAACTGAAGAGACAGCTGTCCGAGCAAAGGTCTGAACGTAGAAGGATTGGTCCTTGTATCGCAGTATGTACCTGTACACTTCAGCATTGATTCAATATCTGCGGCTCCGTATCGTACCGCACGTCTACCCTCGACTAGTATAGATGCAAGTCCCATGAAGGCCACGTTTACTGACCTCACGCTCTAGAATCAGATTGGGAAAATCTCAGAAGAGGAACAGTCAGGCTCGCACATAAAATGCGCTTTTCAAAGGCACTGATGTCAAGTTTGGAGCCTTTTAGAGGGAAGACGAACCGTACCCTGCGGTCAGAACTGCCCACATAGTCGAACCATGTCTCGATAACTCCTTGTCTTCATCAAATCAGAATATCCCTCCCCTGCCAAACATAAACAAGTTGACACTTTTCACCTCACTGTAACCTCTTAAGCTGACCTCTTTAGCTAACCCATACCCACAGCAGCTTTGGTCTTGTTTCCTGCCTGAGATCCGGAGAGAGGTGCTTGAAATTCTGCTGGCGTATGGCGGTGTTTTCAGCCTGTTTGCCGCCGTTTTGAGGAACTAGAAATCCTTCTTCGAACCGCTGAATTTTGCTGACATCATTTCGGTACCATCAAGCCTCTCCAACTCCGACTTTGAACCTACTCTTTCCAACAAGGGAAGTCAGATTCAGTCTATATGGTTTCGGGAGGAGCTGCGTCAGTACAGCTTGGGAAACTGCGAGGTGCGATATCCAGGAGACGTGCAGAAAGTAGGCGAGGCCGATTGATCTCCGACAATAGAGGGTCTCCGGGGCGTGTTTTTGACCCTCAGCCCATCAGCCCACGAAAACTTCGTAGCGACTCGGTTTTCGACATCAGTGTTTACTAGCCGGGCGATTCGCGGCATTGGTTCAAATACCTGAGCTTCCACACGAAATCCTACCTCGGCGAGTGTTTGTAACTACATCAGCCAGAGAGCGATACATATCATGGCTGGTTCGAAGGGAGGTTCCCAGTTGCGCCTTCATGCAGGATTATTTGAGGGACCTTCGAAAACATCACGCGCGTGGAGTAAATCGGGGGGGAATAAGACTTTGACTGGTGGCGAACAGCACCCGTCTCACCCGCTATCACGACTGTTCTCTTCCGTTGGAGGGAAACACTAGGAATCGGGAGCCAACGGTCCTTATGCGAATACTCGAACGGCTCCCTGATGCTGAGGGGCTTTGGTATAAGCATTGGAGAAAGTGGCACCGCCGATCCCAGTAAGCGCTGTGGAGGTTATCAGACCTATCTATCCAGCTGCGACAGATTCTCGACCAGCGAGCCCATCGTGCCAGGGTGGATTACGATTATCCAAACATTCTGGTACAACAACACGGCATACCCCGAGAGCCATGTACATTGGTATATTGGTCCTCCAGCGCCCTGGTAAAGTACGCAAGAGAGTTCCACAAGTCTCATAGTTGGCACGCCAAGTAAGGCGTACAACCGCAGCGTATCCAAGTCGAGATGAAAACTGAGCTGTGTTTACGAGAACTTGACCTGGGACTACATGGCTGTGTTCGCCAAGCAAACGACTCTGCATCTCCAAACTTTTGCTTTGCGATTGAAGTAATACTCGAGCCTCAGAGCCAGGGTATAAGGCTTCGGGACGAGACTGTGCTACCAGGGTCACTACAAGTTTGTTTGCAAATGTAATGGGCAAGAAATGCCCTCGCCACGCTGTCTGGGTGTCGAGCTAGACGGAAAATATCGCTGTCGAATGGATTGGCGGTGGACTATAACAAGTGCGGCACAGCTCAACGACAAGAGAGGGAGCACTGGGCAACGAAGTTTTCAGGACTAGTCAAAAGTCAGTTGGTTCAAGTTGAGGGATAAAATCTGGCGTCTGTGGTTGATGTATGAGGCACCATGAACGGATGAACGTGGCATACCGACCCCTTTCCAGAAATGACACCTGTCCAAGAAGTCAACCTCAACAGTGTCGTATCACGAGGTGAGTAAGCCATATCACACCCCCAAGCATTCGCGTTAACAAGCAAGGGTAGAAATCCGGCGAAGTTCCGATGACTCAATCAGAAGGCGACATCGGTACGTGGGGTTACCTTTATCTTTGGAACGGCGAATTTGATGCCTCAAGGCCACAATTCACACGTTCTACATGATACAAGTTTGACTCACAGGTCGGATCGACGGGTCGAGAATGTTCGAACACGATAAAAGGGAAACGGAGAGGAAAGGTTGACGACAGTGGTCACGGGACCTCGTGGAGAAGCCAAGGCCCCGCTCCGCCCACGTCGACTTGACTTGCGACTCCGCTGGGAAAGAGGCGGTTCACGGATGACGAGCTCCCCGTTTGGCAGTCGGAGGGCCTCCAGTCGGCTCGGAGTGTGTACAAACTGGACACGATATGCCGCAATCGCTGGCGTGACCAACAAATCCACAAATATAAACGGCACACCTCTCTGGCCCGCTCGGGAAGGCACTTGGGATGGAGATACAACGAGTAGATCAGGGCTGGATCGAGCCAGCTCTTCCGGATTCAAAGGGCCACGAACCAAGTCGGACGCAGGTTGGATTTCGACGGGACGGAAGTCAAACCGACGAATGGGAAGGCTGCCTCTTTGGAAATGTGGCAGGTAAATGGAAGTCACGTCAAGCGTGGTTTGTCACAGGTGCTGCAGAGTCGATCAGAGAGCGGCGATTGCGGGGGGCTGGCAGTCGATCGCACGAGTCAGGGGCCGCTGATAACGAGCTATTATCGGCGGTGGAGGCAAACAGGTCCTTGGTTCGGTTCACCTCCGATCTCCGTGTCGTATCGAAACAGCACATAGATGGGACTCAAGGTGGTGAGAGCTGCGGCCGCACGGAGCTGAGTTGAGCTCTGAATCGTCGTGGAAGATTTTGGATTAGCTGAAATGGTTGCGAGGTTGTCGACGGAACGAATTGGCTTTTCGAGTTCGCTCCAGAAAGCTCTCCCGGAAGGAAGGAAGTGGGCCCATTGGTCAATTGACGACGGAAGCTCAGGGGTCTGGTTTTGTCGGAAACCGACGAGCAGCGTCGAAATGCAAGGTGCCAGGCATACGGCCACTTTCCCGCCGAAGACACCGACATTCCAGACTTGTTGGGGATGCAATTCGATAGCGAGGTGGCAGCTGATGCTGAAAGAAGGGCCTATTGGACCCAAACTGGAGTGAGCTGCTGCGGCTACGGAACCCACGATGTGGAAACACGGGTCACTGTGCCTTGAGAAAGACTCAGGTACGTGGAGCTGGACGGAGGTGGTGTACTTGTAGGAGGCCGGCACTCACCGAATAGGATCATGGTCATGCGTGCGGTGGAGTCATCAATGGGAGGTGCCTTGGTTGCGGCTCAGGTGAGAATCCCGAAGCTGCCACATGGCCAAAACCACGGTCATGGCCGCTCGTGACACTCCGACGTCGGAAGGAGGCATGGAAATCATGGAAATGGCACAATTGGGCCAGCCGAATGACGAGATGGAGATGGGCAGTGTCGTTATGTCAACGAGGAAGGAAGCAGCTTGTTGGGTCAAACAGCGCTTTCCGTTGTTCGTCAACCCGTACGACGTGAAAAGGAACATACCGGGGTGACATTTGACTGACGATGGGCAGTTGCGGCGTGGAAATGGCTCGATTGGCAGGGGTCGCAAGGAACCTGCCTCGTGCTGCTCCGGTACAAAGTGTTCGAAGAATGGCAGCTGCAGGCTAGTGGCAGATGACATGTACAGCGCTAGCGGCGGCTGGTACTCGGGTATCCACTACCCCGCAATCTGGCTACTCTCCCCAACGCACAGCTGGTACCTTTTGAGACCCCGGATCCGAGTGGACCCCTTTGCGTCACCGTGCTCGGTCAGAGGACTGGCGAGGAGAGAGTGCGCTACTTGTGTTCTAAGCTTTGAGGAAGAGCATTAGAGCGACCAATTGACACAATTTTCTGGAGCATTGATAGACCGGGTGCAATTACGCTCGGCATGATTCTTTGCGGCTCGAGACGTATCCAAATTTCTATGGGGGACGCACCGAGCAGTGAGGGGCATCAAACAGCTCAGTAGAATGGAAGCAACGGGCTAGCATGGCAGAGAGCAGAAACTCGGCACAGCCCGGTACAGGCTAGCCCGCGTTCATATTATCTGCCGTGCAAGTAAGTTGGTGGTCGTTGCTACACAGTATACCTTGCCTGGGCAGTATACACGGTAGATTCAAAGTCACTGCTACTGGGGACAGACAAGGGATGGGATGGCACAAGGGAGGTTTGGTCTGGCGTCAGTCCACGTCCGTAACCACGACCCAGCTCCATCTCCAGCTCCATCTCCAGCTCTTGCTCCACCCCGGCCGGCCCACGGCCAACGGCCAGCGGCCAGCCAGGGTACCCACCTCACTCACGCCGGCTCCTTCCCTCGCGAGTTGCAGCGCCGGTACAGAGTACACTGGGCCCCCCATCTGCATCAAGTCACGCGATCCAGCTTCGCACCTTCGAAGAGACCAGCCCATCCGGACCTGCGAGATGCCCCTTGCTATTTCCCCCCATTGGGTAATCTATCTGATGATCGCGTGAGCTGATAGGTTCCTGTATCTCTCGAGCCTTCTTTCTTTAAAAGCATCCTCCGTAGCTTCCAACATCTACTTAACCCCCTCTTCTCATCACCTCCCATCACCAGAACATCAAGCCCTGATTCCAATTCATCGATCCAATTCATCAACTACGACTTCATCTAGCGAACATTAGCGACCACAATCCTCAACCTCGTTTCATCACATACGACGTGACGTTTTACTGTCTACTGACACTCGCGCAACCACCAAACACCCCTCATCAACCCTATCAGTAGTACGTCGTCACCCCTCTCCTAATCCCTATGTTCCCGAAGCTCCCACCTTCCCCGCATTGCAATTGTGGTTTACGCCTCCTACCAATACCCATTATTGCTATAGATCGAGTGGTATCTTCAATGCTTTCTACACCTCGTGCCTCAATATCGATTGCTGAGGCCTATTCATCGATTGTGTCAACTGATTGCACTTCCCTTCCGGGCTTGTCGACTAACCTCGTACCACCACAGTGACCCGTTCTCACAAGTACAACGACCGTGACCACGCCGGCATCGCCGACGGCTCAGCCGCTGCTCAAGAGCATTTGCCCCGCTACTTCGCGAAGCATGGCCACGATGGGGTCGACCCCAAGAAGATCAAGAAGAATGGCGGGGGCAGGAGCAATTGGTATGTTTGAACCTCTACTTGCCCCACTTACACAAGCGCCCATCCGCGGACGTGTCACGAGCGTGACCAATACATCGCACTTTCCACATCCAGGTATCTAAGGTATGATGGCTAACAAATTATGTAGGGGCAACGCCGGCGAGGAAGTAGTCGATGAGGACTTCCGCTTCACTAACGCCCGCCGCCGCACCAACAGCAGTGGCTATGCTGACAACCTTCAACTCTTCAAGACCAAGTTCGACGTCAACGAGCCCGAACCAGTCTTTGAGGAGTCGGTCCATGGTCCTACTGAAGAGGACGGCGAAGATCTTACCAAGACCGAGACTTCGGAGAGCGGCCGCTCGTCTTCCTACGGTGACGACAAGGTCACCAAGCACTAATATGGATTATAATTTTTGTTCGTGCTGCGTCTCCTCACGTCGCTGGTCCGCAAGGCAGTCATGTTTCACGACCAATCTTCATCAACCTGCTCCCCCTCTTTCTTTCGGACATCTGCCAACAACACAATAACGAAATTATTAGCGACGAAGGGTCATGGTTTTATCAGGTTTCATCATTTTTACGGACTTGGCGACATAACGGCTTTGCTATGAGGGATGGGATGGGGATGAGAGACTGATGGTGCAGTCCCTCTCACGGTTGACTGCCGTGACGGCGGATGAGGGCACGCATCACACGAACAACTCATGAACCTGGCGATGACGGTGTCGCCCTTGTATAATTAACCAATCGGCCAATGATGTTGTGAATAGATCCATGCCTTGTATCACTTACTGCCTCCTACTTGTGATGATTGTTTCCAGGACGATTCTTCGATTCGGTTAGTGCTCGCGGAAGCAATGCCATTCACACAACGGGGCCCAGGCTCCTAGCATCAGCTCTTTGAGTCGCACCACGTTGTCAAAGTAGGTAGTATTATTGACCAAAGACAGAAAGAATATTGACCGTAGCTCTCCGTTTTCCCCTCACGATGCCGGCCGTATGACGTGATTATTAGCCATATTTACGCAACTTGTATCTTTTCTTCAATGACAATCCCTACATCCCTCATGTACGCTTGCAACTGCTAGTAATACCGCGTACTTTGACTCGAGGTCATCACCCTGCCGCTCTCCTAGATCTCCCCTAAGCAACGAGCTAATTTCTCCCCGTCCAGTCTCCCCCAAATGTGCCAGCGTTCTTCCTTCTTCCTCGACCTCTCAGCGAAGAGCACCTTACACCATCTGGACGAAACGCTGCTGCAACCCCCGCTTTTGCCTCCCTATCAAATTGCCAACATACTTCACCATTCCACCCCGAGCACACACATCCTCTGAACGAAAGGAGAGTAGCCGAAGGTCAAGGTGAAACGGGCGTACAGTATCTGTTCCTGCAGTGCGCGAAGCCTACCTGCGTCCATATTCGTAAGCTCTGTCCACGGAGACGACGAGGACGACGGCGAAGAAGAAGAAGAAGGAGATCCAGCCCGCTGCTGCCATGCTTCGTCTTGTCCTGAGCCCGAAACCGCCGTGTCAAAAGCGGGAGCGGGGAAAAAGAGCTCGCCCCAAGCTTGCTCACTCCAGATGAGCTTCCCCTGCGCGATGCATCCGGTCTCGTCGGCAAGGGTACCCATGATGCGGGGGTTGGGGACCAGCCGCTGATGCCTTATGCAGTTCTTGCACGTCGCCGTCGGCTGGTTTGCATATAGTGGTACTCCGCAGCTTGAGTTTGCATGTATTAGCAATTTGGTCTCGTCCATGCTGTTTGCATTTATTTTGGCCCGGAATCTGCTTTTACTCACCATATGGTACAGCAGATCTTCTTCTGCCTATACAGGTTGAGCAGATCCATGTCTAGGATTGTAAGGCTCAGCTTTCCGGTAAAGTCCGTAGGAGGGTCGCTACGTGCAAACTCGTCCACCTCCGCAAGGGTGAAGAGAGCTCTCACGGGGCCGTTAACGGCTGCCTCGGCATCCCAAATGCCTTCGGGAAAGGGTACATAAACCGACTCCTGTTTGACCCTATTTGTGACCCAGTCACGAAGCCAAGTCGCATCCGAAAACTCCGGATCGACATCGACCAGCGAGCTGTAGTCGAGACCGATACGCGGCGGCATGGGCCGCAGCTTGGTACTGTGTGCAACGAGCTTTGGGTTTGTAACCAGCAAGATGGTCTCATTGGGCCTCCAGAGCTGTGCAGAGCTGATCTTGTCCTCCCAGAGCGTCATTACGCAACTGGCTGTATTGTCCCATAAGGCCACTTCCACCAACTCTGCTTCCCCTGACCCTCCTTTGGTAGACACGCGCTTGCGAGCACTGACGCTCTTCACGCAGGCTAATACGCTGGCACCGGGAGCTTCATGCCCAGTTTTGAGGTACTGACCCAGCGTCAAGAGACCTGGAATCGCTGTCTGCTTCTGTGGGTATGTGTCGTACTCCAGGGGAACACGGCAGAGACGGTCGTTGTCCGGGCCTGGGGGGATCAATTGGATGAACTGCTTTGTTCCAACGTCCACCGGGTTGATTGGGGTGTGCATCATTACGAATGGGATTCTCCCTTGGTTGGAACTCGCCGCTGCCCCCGCCCAGCTGGCCCAGACGGTGACGAGCTGACCAAGAACAAGCAGGGACGCTGGGATGCCAATGGGTATAAGCTTTATCTGGTAATAATCGTCAATGACTACGCGGAAGAAACAAAAATCAATCAGGAGTAGCACCAACCATGATGGCTCCGGTTTCATCTTTGACAACTAGTTGGTGCGCTGGACGACTATACGTTCTCCTCGAGTCAAGCAACGCCGGTTGGCAGTTGACAATACGACCAGTGAAGCGGACGAGGGTCGGTCCAGGCTGTATGTTACCGATAGACACCTCATGGTACTCTTCAGAAGGATTCCATGGGCGCTTGAGAGGGTCGTTGGTGGCATCGATCTCGGCTTTGGTAAAGCCGTCATGACTTGGCTGCGTTTGTTTCGCGAAGGCTGAAGATAGCGACATGGGAGGCTTCTTTTCGTAGAAAGCCTGTATGGAATAGCTCGACATAGTAGCACAGCTCTCAAGACGACAAAATGCTGAAAATTTACAAGAGAGATGTCGAGCAGTTGCCGATGTGCTTGGTAGAAACTGACAGTAGAGTTCCTAGAAGAAGGTGAGGGACACGGTTGCTGGTAAAGGAAGGCGAGATAGACCATGGAGACAAAAGGGAAGGTCCGTCCCTAGCACGAACCTGCCCTGCCATCATCATGAATATTCGTACCTTCTTTTTTGCCTTCCGCAATTCCGTGAATCTTTATATTCTGCTCATATACTCGAACCGATTTTGATATATCGCTCTCCATCTCGCCTCTTGTAGGCAATGCGTTGATATGGAGGTCAGAGATGATGTTGCGCTTTCTATTACTCAAATTCTGCGTCCCTGCAGAGTAAGTTTAGGAGTTGCCAAGATGGATGAATTGAATAATCCCGACGACGGCGTGCTCGGCGGGCGCGCGGTGTCGCCGCTCGGCTCGGGAAGTTCGGTGATGGGGTCGGCGCTCATGCGGCTTCGCACGCGCGGCTTGAAGATCTCCTCGTCCTCGTCGACGTCTTTGTACACTTTGTACACGGGGTCGTCGAGCGTGAGGGCCCGCGGCCGAGACCCCATCTAGACCTCAAATGTGAATGCTCTATCTGCTACTCGCAGTAGCTGTTACGCTTAGTCGGGGTTAGATCGCTCGCAATATGAACAACACAATGACGAACAACAGCTTTGCCAATAACGGATTCAAATGAGTCCATCAAGATGCTTTGGACGTAAACGAAAGCTCGTTCAGAATACGAATACGAAACAATAACAAGCAGGGAGGCTTTGTCCATCGCTCAATAGAAGCGCCGGAACTGGTGTTAGATGCTGTCTCGGCTCTCCGGCTTACGGCGGAATGGATGAGAGACAACACATGTCCAACTCGACAACAACCGCGGTCGAATTTCTGCTCGGTGCTAGAGATGAAGAACGGATGTGGCATAGTGGTGTTTCTCTTCGGAATCCGTCTCGCCCCGGAATCAGTGCGTTATCTAGTGCTTTTTGTTATATATCGAACGATGTTCGCCAAAGGCGCCCCTTCACGTCTGTATGTCATTGTCTGTCTCTAGACGACTTCCGCCCATGAAATTCCCTCTCGTTTACCTCTCGCTCTGTAATCTTGTATTGAAATGGCATCATCCCGTTGGGTATGTGTATGGAAATTCTTCACCTGATGACGCCAAACTGCTGCGACCATTGCTGTTCCTATGTAGTAGGTCGCTTCTTATCGTCAAATTAATGGCCTGAGAACCCACGCAAGCCAGAATGCTATCGAGAATGCTCTTTCTTTTCCAAATTGTCCCAAATGAAACCCCCATATGTACATTTTCCAGTATGGTGTGGGTGGAATGTTGCGATGATCCTGTCAGTCGTGTGGCGGCCGCGACTGCTTGCCTCCAGGCCCGGCGTGCTCTGAGGTGGCAGTGATATAATGCGATATGGAGGTCGATCTGCAGCTCTTCTCCGCGCTGCTGTGTTTGCTGCTACCGGCCTCGAGATCCTGCATAGCGTAAAGTGATGCATCGTGGGTCCCCATGTCGAAATCCTTGGTGCAGACGATGCTATTCTTTTGTGTCACCCGACCTTGAGACTCCGCTGTAGACGTCGTATCGACGTTGAGCATTCGAGACATTCTGTTATGACTTTCGCCAGCGGTGTTTGCGCTTGAAGGATCTGCACAATACTTGTTGGAGTCGTAGCGATTTGTGAGCATTCCAAAAAGTTTGGGAAAGGATTTGATGAGAATGAGACGAATAGCTGGTAGACAGCAGCAGATGATGCCGGTGGGAACCTCCAGAGTGGTCCAAAAAGCCATGTCGAACTGGTCCCAGGTAGGGTTAAGGGACTTTGCGAACATGACGAGAGAGCGAAGCCGCAAGATGCTGATTATAGTAACACTAGCGGAGGTTAGAGGTTTCTGCAACGAAGACAGTGAGTGCCAGTACAATGGACTTACAAAGTACCGACGCAGAACATCATGGCCACAGCCAGCTTCTTCCACCAGTGAAGATTGAGGGTGCGGATCCTGGACAGAGGGAGGTAGAGCATCCACAAATCGAGGACAATACCGATGATGGCATTGGCCCAGGGCACTGCGTTGATGTTGATGCATGTTCCCTGATGCTCACCGTCCCATCTTTTCCAGTAGTAGGAAATTGGAGTGCACTGAAATATGCCAACGATGACAAATACCACGGTGTTGACAAAATTGAATACGACCGTTCCCCAGAGACGGTAGGAGAGGCCGGCCCGGTCGAAAATGCGCATGTAGAAGAACAAAATGGCCATCTTGACCAATCCCATTTGTACAAAGTACATAGGCTCCAGTAAATAAAACCAGAAGCCGAAATGTTCGATCTGGGCTGGTGTGAGCGTCCAGATATCTTTGCCAAGGCCTGCTGGTATCAGCCCTGCAAAGTTGATGGCGAAAGATGGTACGACGGCCAGGAAGGCAAGCAAAGTGAATAAGTCATCCCAGCCGAGCTGAGCTGAGGAGAAGAACTTGTATACCAGCCTGGCAATGACGACGACAGTGGTGAGTATAATCAACACCCAGTTCAATCGCAAGTACTCAGGGCTGTGATCTCTGACGGGTCTGCCGCATGTTGTTTGGAAAACGTTTTTGGCATCTGCAATCTGTCAGTTCACCCAGCTCTAACAATTGGCGATACGCAAGGTACTAACGAAGCGTGTCTTTGAGATGGCATGCCGACACGATGCAACTCTCGGTCGAAGTCTCGAACTGCGAATCATTACAGATGCAATTTACATCTGTAATAGCACAGATGGAGTTTTTCGAAGCCGAAAGAATGCAAGTCACCTACGCAAGATGTGTTAGTATCACGAGCAAGAACGCCAGAGAACTGCAGGACTTACAGCGCAGCTGGGTAGCTCTGCAACCGCATCCATGATGCTGCCGACCTTCTGTGCTGTGGCCAGTGGCACCGTCATCGCTAAGATGAGCGGCACAATGCAACTGAAGGCCGATGAGAACCTCATGATGTCGTCGAAGGCAAAGAGACTCGGCTGTGCAGCCTCAAACAGCAAAACACCAGAGATGGGACCCGAAACCCGTGTAAATGGAGGCGTGTGTGGTTCTTTAAGCAAGAAGTGGCATCATGGGGGCCCGTTAGTTTGGAACCGTTCCAAAACGTCAACAATAAAAAAGGGGGCGGCAAGGGCCCGTTCGATGGTCCTGACCCCGGGATATATACCAATCCTTCTCTTTTGAGCCATCTACCTTGAGTGACATAGGGATCAGAGCAAGTATCTGCCGAATGCGATAGTTCAGCCCAGGAAGAAGACGCCACACGAGGGGCCTCCAAAGGCGCGGCCGCCGTCTAGCACCCTCGCGTGGTGTGGACGCCCCGAGAAAGACGCGGCGATCAACCCTTCATCACGGATAGAGCGCAGACAGGCTACTGCTTCTGGTATTGCCGGCGGCAAGCCATGCTACCTATAGGCTGCCCCTAAAGTGAGGCACTGATGGAAGACCGCCCGAGACGCCTCGGGTCAACATGCTGTATCTGTATCAATCACTGACAGCCGAAGACTTCTTTCCCCTCTGTTCTTGGACTGCTCCAGGCCTCTGCAGAGTTGCTCTCCGGAGCCGTTTCTGCGGCAGAGCCACCCGAGTGCTGGAATGGGAAAGTTGCTCGGTGACACCAGGCCAAGAGCGCCTGGTATTGGGTTCCGAGTTTCGTTCACATCGATTTGCATTTGGCCTGCAGAGCAGAATAATTATGTCATCAATGACGGCTCACATGGGGCCCAGTAAGGAATACGCCGGTACTCTGATAGCCTTTGCAAGGCGATGGGGTCGAATTTGGTGCTTGTTGAGAGCTGATCATGTGAAAGGAGCATCGAGGATGTGAATGGTCGTCGTCTTGACTGCTGCCAAAAGGTAAGTGCGCATTAGCAAGGCACCTGGTTGCCAGGTACCTCATGCAAAAGGCGCTGTGCTAGAGTAACAAGGACGGATGGACAGTGCGAGAACAGGTACGACTAGTGGGTTTGTCGACTGGCTTGGCGTGCCCCCGGAGAGAAGAATCCGAGTCCGCAGCAAATTCCACCATATGTGGAAGTAACGAAGCCCTGTGGGTGGACCTAGTAACATGAATCATCTCCCGCCACTATCCCGTCGATCCCCAGTCATCAAAGGGAAAGCCGGGTTCCATCAAGGCTAGTGAAGGTGCTCTGGCTGTTGCGTCGGCATCTTGCAAGAAGCAGGACTGATTGTTGTAGGTAGGCAAGGTAGGTCTTCGTCTTGGTCACAACTAGAGACGGAATGGACCTCGGTGGGGCGAGACAGAGTGACGAATTCCTTCGTCCGTCACCTTCTTGTGGTGTAGTTCATGGTCACATTAGGTAGGCTAGCTGAATCTCTCAATCGTCCCATCGCTGACAGCCATCCCGTCTGTCATCACTTGTCCTGTGGCTCGACCATGAGATGGCACAGGGTACCTGCTAGTCATCTTCACACGGAGGAATGACGGATGTACGTAGCAAGGCAGGATGCTTTGCGTGCGGAGTATACGAACTACTGCGTACACCCGTACATACCCGACCAACAGTAGGAGTAGTGTGCGAGTGGACCTCACCCCAGACCAACTGATCGACCATGGATGGCCCGTGCTGGAAGGAACTGTTGCACGGACTCCAATTTCTTGTAACCGACTTATCACCTTATCGAGCGGGTACGTGCGTCGAGGCCCCAAATTTCCGAACTCCAGATCGCGTCAACTTCGTGCGGCTCGGCTTGACGCCGGCAGGCTAGAGTCCCTGCCACCCAAACCCGAGCGAGCGAACTTCATCCAACCCTCGCCACTTCCAACGGAAACACGTCAAAGAAACGGACAGTCTGAGGGGAAAAAAATAGGTGTTTGTTACCGATTGAAGGCCCAATGTCCGCTATAAACGCATTCCACGAGTCCCTGCCATGTGCGTCCCTCCTTCAATCGTCCACCAGTCGCGCTTGCCATTGTCAACTAACCCCCAAACGCCCGCAGACATTGATGGTGAACTCACGCCAACCGAGCGCGAGGCCGCTGAGTCCCTGATCCGAGCCGAGCTATCAACTTCCTCCCCGCCGGCGCCTGCCGCCTACAAAGAACCTTCCTTTTCTCACCTTTTTCAACAAGAACTCGAGCGCGTCGCCGCTCAACAGCCGCTCAAGGCCGTAGAACTTGAACGATACCAGTCTCAAGAGCCCTTTCCGAATGGCGAACAGCCCGAATCGGCAGAGGATCGCGAGCGCTTGGCAGATTCGCTGCGAAAAGCGTACACCTCCTTTGCCTATCTCGATGCGCGCGCCCAACACCTCGCTTTGCTGGATAAATGGGGAAAGAATGCCTGGCTGATGGCCAATTGGGGTCTCGAAAACGAGCTCAAAGCTCTCGAGCGGGAGCTGGCGGGAACCAAGAAACAGATAGACCTTTTGACCCTGGCCCGAAGACGTCAGCAGGAAGAGGTCGCAGCTGAAATGAGGGGCTTGGAGGAGAACTGGAAGAAGGGTGTTGGAAGGACGCTTGAGACAGAAATTGCTGTTGAAAAATTGCGCCAGGAAGTTTTGGAAGAGATGAGGTCCAGGTATGGATGATTATTGGGTGGGACGCTTTTCTAGTGATGAGGTGGCTCTCTGATCCGACATTGCCTGGTTGGCTATACTAGACGCAAAAAAAAATTGATGATACCATGAATGATTCTGTAACATTTCAGGATCAACAAGCGTACCCGTGAATGAAATAATCTTTAATAACAGGTATCTGAACTTCACTAGCCATGTATCTTTAGGAACGAAGGTCGGGATTCCCAAACGCCGCTGTGAGCCTTTGCATTCACTTCTGTCCTTACGAAACCGGCTGCCGGTCAATCTTCCCTCAATCAACGCAACCCAACCTCCTTGTTGCAAACTTAGACCTGGAGCGGGTCCATCTCCTCGACTCCCGTCTTGATGTCGTCATACTTTGTACGTCTCATGATGCCCTCAACCGGGCCGAGCAATCTCTGGAATGCCGACTTGCCGAGGCTCGCAACCTTGACACCCGTTGTCGCAACGATGCTAGCGGCGCGGGGCGCATCATTCAAGAGTGCGAGCTCGCCGAAGAAATCGCCCTTGCTGTAGTGTTTGACAGACTCCTTGCCATCTCCCAGGTAGGCATCGGCCTCGCCACTCTCGAGCAGGTAAAACGAGTGACCCGGGTCTCCCTCCTTGATAATCGTCGCACCAGGGGCGTACTTCTGAGTTTCCAGCGCGTCGGCGATTTTTGAACGCTCATATGGTGTGAGTGTCTGCAACAGAGGAACTTCTCTGAGGAAGTCCTCGTACATGCGGCGGCGAGAAAACGTCGACTCCATCAGAATGCGACGGAACGTAAGACGGTCGAGCGCCCAGAGCGTGCAACCGGGCTCGGCAGAGATGACTGTGGCAGCTCGGGGGGCGTTGTACATGAGAGCAAGTTCACCGAAGGACCCACCCGCCTGGATGGTTCCAACCTTTTGGCCCATGCCCTCGGGGCCGGGTTGCAGAGTTCCCTTTTCATTGACATAAACGTCGAAAGATCCCTTTTCCACAACGTAGAAGTAATCACCGGCATCACCTTGGCTGATCACCTGCGAGCTCCGTCAGGGTCTAACCTTCATATTTGGATGGGTTGATTTGTCGTATGGACTTACCTTGATATCCTTGGCGGGGATCGGTTTCTCGATTAGTGCGCCAAGGATTTGGGCACTTTGCTCATCGTCAAGATGGCTGAAGAGGAAGTTGCCTGCAATAGCAGTCTTGAGTCGGCTCAGCTGTTCATTGGTTTTGTCATGAACGGGAGGAGTCCAGTTGTCGTATGTGTCAGCACTTGGCTTCAGTGACTCAGCGGAGACCGAGGTTCGACGGCCGAAATTGTACTGAGCAGGATAACTCTCGGGGTTGGGAGGGCTCCTAAGCGCCGATGGCAGCGCATCGTCCGAGGCATCACCACCGAATGGGCCACTGAACATGGACTGAGCATTCATTCCGAAGTTCGGCGATGTGGGGGACGTGACGGTGTCATTTTCCTCCTCCTCAATCACCTGATGCATGGCATTGCCCCCGGCGGAAGCTCCGTCGCTGGCTCCGCCAAAAGGATTGGCATTTGCACCGAAAGGACTTTTGAACATGGCAGGCGGCTGTTTGTGTAGCAAGGCTCGGGAGGAAGATCGATTCGCTGCTCTCGTGTGCAAGTCGTACACAATTCGTCGCAAATAGGAGATCGGTTCGACGCAGTAGTCAAGAGGTTCAAGAGATGACGGGTAGGGGATTCTGAGGAGCTCAAGGTCAGTTAGCTTTGAGCAGTGGACACGCCAGTAGGTAGGGAATGCCATGTGGTTGCCCCGGTCTCTCTGAGGTCATCAGGGTGATTGACAAAGAATGCTGCGAAATTGGTGGAGTCGTTGAGCGCGGTACCCTTGTACTTGAGCTGAGCCCGGAGACTCATGCCTCAAGTTCTGGGCATCCCCTAGGTCTCTGGCCTCTGCGCCATGAAGTCGTTGAAATTGCGACTATCAGGCCGGTCAAGGAACCCAGCTGCTTCGGGAGGGCTGACCTTAAGTAGTGGCAGGCCACCCAGGTAGAAAGGAGGTGGAATTTGCCGGGGAAGGCGGTGACTGTTGGAATAACAGCAGTAGCGATGATGCTGCGCAGCTGAGAGCAGGGCAAAATGAAAAGGAATATGAGGGTGGACTATCGGTTCTGGACGAAGATGCTGTGCGGCATAGGTATGGAAGCTGTAGCTTACCGAGAACAATAGAGCTAGCTAGCTGGGTAGCGGGAGATAGCGACTAGAGGCGCAAGCTCAACAGCGGTCTTGAAGTTACTCGCAGTTCTTGGAGCTGGGAGCTGTTGAGGACAGAATCTCTGAGTCGGATGTCGGACAGGACCAGCAGAGAATGGTTTCGAGGAGGCGAAGTGGATGGTGGATGATCGGACTGAAAGTTGAGGAGAGGACAGGAACAATAAGAGAAGACGGAGAGTGGAAGTAGTCACGTCGTGGATTCTGGCAAATGCAGTCCACAGATTTGGGGGGGGAATGCGGCTAGTGGGTGGATGAGGTAGAAGTACGGCTAAGGCAAGTACCGGGTCTGGAAGTTCAAGAGGGCGGGGCGTGGCAAGGGCGATTGGCCGACTTTCTGCTCGAGGAACCTGGGTTAGAATGTTGTCCGCGTGCGAGGGGGAACACAAGCCACAAGCAACACGTCCGGTTTGCTTGCCTCGATCGAGGTTCGGTCGTTGTGAGATGGACAGAGCAATATAAAGAGTAAAAGAAGAGATACGAAGAAGCGGACAGGAGCACGAGATCTTTTTTTTTGGGGGGTAGACAGAATGGAATGGCCAAGGGAAGGGAAGCTTTTTGGGTTCGGTTTAGGGACTGCTCTGGGACGGGACGGGGGGCAGAGAAGGTGAAGTGGGGTGGCAGCCACAGCTGAGGGAGGCGGCAGAGAAATGAAATTGGGAACCTACTCACGTACCTGAGCTGCTTACCACATCGACGTAGCTTGGCTAAATACGTGGGTAGGTAGGTAAGCACGTAAGGTAGTATGTATGCGTTTCTTATGTCGGTACTATAATTGATGGACGCGAGGAATTTAGCCAAGGCACCTGTCGGCGCTTTATTGCTCGCCTTGGGTAAAGCAACCCATTCGCTGTTTCCAGTCGATGGAAATGTACTTAGCGACATGCACAGCAAAAAAAGAGGAGGCAATGGAAGTCGCTACTTTCCCAGTTGTTCTGAACCTCACCCCCTCCTCCTAACAGTACGGAGTGCCTTACCCTGCCGTGTTATGGTCCCCTCATTTCCCACCTCATCCTGTCACAGCAGCACACAGCAGGCAAGAGCAACAAGTCACAGAAACAAGGTGACGGTGTCCGGGTTGTGGTCCAAGCTTTTGAGGGGCCTTGCTGCCCCGATCGGCCACTCACGGGCGTCGAACAGTTCTAGAAGGTGCACAGATCATCTCGTGATCCGCTGCCGCTTTTCTTCCCTGCAGCCCGAAGCGTCCGGGCTTCAGCTTCCAAGCTGCTTCGGTTGCGATTCTATGCAGCTCGCACAAGTGCTTGTGACTGGCTGAGGTGAAGCCAAACCTGGGTCCCCTGGTTTCGGCCATGTCATCATGGGGATAGGCTCTCTCGTGGAATTTCAGGGCGCTTTCAGTGGGCCTCCCTCGTCTGCCCGCAATTGCCCCTCACTAAACATTGATTGTAAGTGGCTCGTTCCTTCGGTAGCCTGATGATCACAGTTGAATGTCGGCCGCTGCAGCCAGTGAAGTACCGCATGGCATGGCCAAGCTTGAGCTGGTCCATCCCTTTCCCAGCAATTGTCTCAATATCCCTCCTTCTTCAAACAGACTTTCAGTGCCATCGCTGCGTGACCTGTTGCCGAGCCATGTCCTTTCCGCGGCAAGCTACTTTGGAAAGCTCGAGTCGCTCTTTGCTTGAAGTAAGCATTGCAGTCCGGTGTATACCATGTCGAGAGACTGGAAGTTGTTCCGATTGCTTTGCCCTCCATCTTCGGTAAATGAGGCTAGAGAGAACGTCAGTTATCCGGGCTTCGTCTTCGATCCAGTTTGTTCCACATCGTCTGAATGCGCTCGGAACGACAATGGGACGCTTTCGTCTTCGTGGCTTGAGGCATGCTGCGCATGCACCCGTCATCCTCAGACATGGAGCCACATCCTCAATAAAAGCTGATGCAATGATTTTTGGCTGAGAGTGACACTTGCGCTCGAGGCATTTCGACTGTCATAATCTGTGGAAATGCTCATGAGATATAAAAGCACCTGGACCTTAGGTTCTGACAAGAGCCAGACAAACAGTGGCCGACTCGGAACAGGAAGATCCTTCAAGCAGTTGAGCAAATCCGTCGCCGCAACACAGACATCGACCAACTCACACGCATTCCTAACTTGATGTTGCATTGATTAATTAGGCCCTGGCAAGGCTAACCCGCTGACATTGACCTCATTCGAAGTGACGAAGATCCAGTCGTCCGAACGCTTAGCAAAGTATGGTCGTCTCAAAAAACCATTAGCTTAGTTATTGCTTGGGAAGTGCAGCTTATCTAGTAATTAATCATTTCATGTTTGCAGTATTTGTCGTCAAACCCTTAATAGCGTGTTCAAGACAGCGAAAGTGCCCGCTGCACAGACCGACAACAATGACGGTCTAGCGTCTGACGCGAGGAGGATTATAGTCCAGAAGTTTCGGGTGATTGGTAGCATCCGATATGGTGTAATGGCCAACATGATGCCCTCTCATGCTCCGAGAGGTTAGGCATAGCCCCGAGTTCGATTCTCGGTTTCGGAAGTCTTTTTGCCGCTATCGCTTTTCGCCAGCCCGTCGCGTTTTGTCGCTAGGCACAATCAGAGGGAGAACTGACTCAATGGCAGATCAGCTTTAATTAACTATGTAGCAACCTCTCTGCTTACGCATAGTAGTTTTAGTCTTCCCTACGGGGTACACGGCATTAATTACCTGTTAACTGACGACAGGGGATTCGCTCAGCCACTACGCTAGTCCTGTTTAGTACGCGTCCTCTGAGCGCCCAGCCACACTGGCTGACTTCAACTCCTGGACGAGCGCATCCCGTTCGTTCCGCAACGCCAGCAACTACTCACGAACGAACCCAACCAGATTCAATCGCGCGCACCGAGTGCACGATTTCCCAAGATGCCCGAACCCTCGCCTGGCGTAAATCAAGCTGATTCCATCGATCCGCAACATGACACGGGAAAGAAGGACGAGAAGAAGAAGAGTCGCCGACCGGCAAGTACGTGACGCCCTGCGACGACCTCATATTCCTACCTACCTCTTCGGCCAGCACGGAAGAACTGGGAACGCTCTTGACGATGGAAGTCTGTTTTCTGACACGGGCGGTTTGATTAGATACGGCATTTCGACAGCAACGATTGAAGGCTTGGCAGTGAGTGTTACGACAGCGTGCTGGACCTTTGCGACGGTGCGAAGTGGCTAACGAACGAAGGCCGATTTTGACGCCCAAAACAGTGCTCCCCCTCTTCTTCACGATAGGAATTGTTTTCGCACCCATCGGTGGATTGCTCCTGTACGCCAGCGCAAAGGTACGATCGAAATAATGCCCCCCTCCCTATGGCGAACTTGGCTGACACGGAGTTTTTGCAGGTCCAGGAAATCCGACTAGAGTACACGAACTGCGTAACTGAGGCTGGCGACACTTTGGAAGCCATGGATCCCAAGTACATTTCCACGGCCTTCAAGAGCGACGACCAGACTAAGAATGCCCTGTGGGCCGCTACCAACATCAACGTGACGACGCCAGGTGGAATCACCTACGAGACGAGGCAGTGCACAATCCAGTTCACCATACCTGACGACATGGGCCCGCCGGTGCTGTTTTACTACCACCTCACGAACTTTTATCAGAACCACCGACGCTACGTAGCGTCTTTCTCGGACAAGCAGTTGAAGGGCGACGCTCTAGACGCTAGCGCTATCAAGAGCTCCGCCTGCGAGCCGCTTGAGATTGATGACGAGACTGGGAAGCCTTACTATCCCTGTGGTAAGGGAGGCCTTTCTCGATATACGTGTGTTTGACTAAGAGTTTCCAGGTCTGATTGCGAACTCCCTGTTCAACGATACCTTTACTTCCCCTCGCTGGCTCCAGCAGGACAGGCTGTACGAGATGAAGAACAACTCTGGAATTGCCTGGGCGTCCGATGCGTCCTTGTACGGAAAGACGAAGTATTCGCCCGACCAAGTTATGCCGCCACCAAATTGGCGTGTCCAGTATCCCAGCTACACTGACGACAACCCTCCGCCTAACCTGGAGGAATGGCAGGCCTTCCAGGTGTGGATGAGAACTGCTGGCCTGCCTACCTTTAGCAAGCTTTACCAGCGAAACGATGACGATGTCATGAGGCCCGGCACCTACGAGGTCAACATCACTGACAGTAAGTACTCCTACACCTTACGTCTGGATTGCTCTTCTCACCAAGAATACAGACTTTCCCACGACAGAGTACAAGGGCACCAAGTCCATTGTGCTCACAACAAGGACAATCATGGGGGGCAGGAACCCATTCCTGGGCATTGCCTACATTGTCGTTGGTGGTATTTGCATTCTTCTTGGAGCTGTCTTCACCGTGACACATCTCATCAGGCCAAGGTATGCTACCTTCCCTTACTTGCCAAGCTGGATAAACAAGCTCACAAGCCGCGTAGAAAACTGGGCGACCACACCTATCTCTCCTGGAACAACGCTCCTGGCTCTAAGCAGGGCCCCAGCAGTGCAGTGGCCTCCGGACGGGACATTCGCCCCGGCGATGCCTAGAGGGCCCGTCACGACTCGCATCGGCCCCTTCGATCTGCGTCTGATGTCACCACAACCTCTGTTGTGTCGACTTGGGAGCCACGCAGTGCCACTGCCTCTTCCGCGGGGCAGCAACGCGTTGCGTCTCCCCTGTCGTGCATCGCGACGCTGTAGTCGTTATCAGTCGTTGCCGGACGCCAAACTGGGGCATGCTTCTACTTCACGGTCTGACATGAAATTGTATGAATAAAAGGAGGAAAAAACGCCAGAACATCATCATTAACTGCAGCGCGACCAATCCCCCTACATCTGTCTCTCAACAGTCTAGGAGAGGCACATCATTGTTTGTTGCGCTTTTCAAAGCCACCTGCTGTCTGGTCCAAACCGCGCGCATGGCTTAGTTATCTCTGATGCCCAATTTTGCATCAAATAGTTTCCCCGAGGTTTTGTTTCGGCTTGTTTCTGCGCGGAGGATGAGAGATAGGCAACCCGGACCGGAGCCCAGAATCACCTTCTTTAGCCTACCATAGGGACTTGGAGTTTGGGAGGGGACTAATCAAGGTTAGCTAGATGTTTCAATTATCAGTTTACCTAATCACATATTTTCTTTCCCTTTGGTGTGGTTGCTGTCTCATTGACGGGAGCAATTTGAACGTTTCCTGCGTACTTGGTGGCTGGTTCACTGTGCTTGACTTGAGGTGTCGTTTGCGGAGCCGACAGACAGCCTTCCCTCCATCTATATCCTACCTACACCACCAAATCGAATTTGCCGTGACCATATTGCCAAAACAGGCTCACGACCAGATCAAAAAACTAGTCAGGTTTGTTATACCTTGGGCAAGATGTGTTGCTAGCCACAGAGCAGAAAGAAGGATGGATGGATGGTGCACCGTCAAAGAAAAAAATAAGCATCTCGTAATTAAGAAAGCCATCTGTTCCGATTCCCCGCAAATCGCGAGGAGACAAAGTTCGCGACCGAGAACCACCTTTGATCCTAAGACGCCTACACAATTTTGATACATGGATTGCTATGTAAAACACTGCGCGCATTTGGCCGCCATTTCCGTCTGCGTTCGCGGACGGCCATCTTTTGCCTAGCCCAGAACACAATAGACAGCTCAATGCTTTCTCTTCTTGCGTCCGCGGCTTTCTTCGTCGTCAAGATTGCTCTCGCGATCACGCTTCTTGGCCTTGGCCTCGAGTTCGTCCCAGTCCTCGCCCTCATCTTCGTCGCTCATTTCCGCTTCGTCCTCTTCGTCCGACACGTTAGATCCAAAGTCTGAGTCTTCCTCACTCGACTCTGAGGCTTCTTCGAGCTCGTCAGACTCGATTTCGAAGTTGCTCTCCTGGTCCTCTTCTTCACCACCCTCATCGTCCGACTCGGCCTGGAGGAATGACCAACCCCCGTCAATGAAGAATTGGTGAGTGTCTGCGGTGACTGTCTTCATGATGGTCGGCCAGTTGAGGTTGAGGGGGCCCTCCGAGTAGGCAATGTCTGATGAATCGAGGAACTCCTTGACGTGATCGAGAAATTCTACGGGGATGGTGTTGACGTGGTATGGTGCACGAGTAAAGTCTTTGAAAACGAAGACGAGATCGAAGTTCTTCAATCCAAATTGGACACGTTCCAAGTGGGCGACTTCGATGTCCTCCAGGGTGATGACCATGAAGGGCGGCTCGACGACTTGGATCAAGCACTCGGTGGTGGGCTGGATGAAGACGTTGCTGCGGAATGGCACACCATGGAAACCAAGGTCCCTGAGGGGCACGTCCACCTCGATGCCCTCATTTTTACCGGCCTCGGCGATCTTCTGTGCAAAGCCTTGGAACAGACGATCAAGCTCCGCGCGACGTCGACGTTCCTCCTGTTCTTGCTCAAATTCGTCTTCGTCGCCGTACCTGTACTTGCGCTTGCGGTTTCCTGTCTCATCGAACTGAATATCCGTAGCCTCACGGTAGAACTGAACATCCTTGGTCTTCTTCTTGTTGGCGACCATGATGGGATCCTTCAGGTGGATATGAATGATGACAATCAACTCATGCTGACATGGCTGGAAGAAGACATGGCGGACGTTGGAAAAGAGAATGTCAACGCGCTGTTGAGTGCTCAAGGGTGACTGGTAGCGGATACCGTTCTGGTGGATTTCCACCTTACCGGGCACTCGCTTACCCTCCATCGCCGGACGAATAAATACGTTATCAAGCACGGCCGGACGGCGATCTGTGATTGCAAGTCAGCCCTGGCCGGTGATCTCTAATGTCAGCCTCAACTTACTTCTTATTTCGACGAGCTTGTCCTGCTCAACAACGTCTTCCATCTCCTTCTTCTCTTGCTCCTTCTTGTTAACATCACGCTTCATGTTGGATATCTGGGTCGCAATCTCCTGGTAGCGATCTCCATCTGTCGACCTAAAAGTCAAGCTCCTCACGAAGTGAGCAGACGCGTCCTCAAACGGCTGGTCGTCCTTTCGTCCGACACCTTGTCCGGGAGACAGCAAGTTGATGCGCAGGAACGACCAGTCACCTTCATCACTCTTGCTTGCGTTCTTGATTGTGTTGATGTGAAAGGGAACAGGACGACCCATGACGGGCAGCACGACTGTGTCGTTTCTCGCATCAACCACAATCTGAAGGTCGCGAACCTTGGGGGGGAACTGGTTGTCACGCTTGTACGAATCAAACCGCTTGAACTTCTTCACCTCGGTGCCGTTTTGCCCACTGGTGGACTCGGAAAAGCGGGCGAGACCTTCCTTCTGCTTCTTTGAAGCCAGCGCTTTCTGATGTTCACGACGTTTCTTGTCGGCATCCTCGTCGACTTGCGTGCTTCTCTCGGATCTCAACCTTGTTGAGGTGATGTTTTTAGTAGCAACAGCACCTACTCGGGAGTCCTTCTTCTCCTTTTTCGGCGCCGGCTGAGCTTCCTCCTCGTCTTTGAAGAAGAATGAGTTCGAATCGGCGTCAATGGGCGTCTCTCCGGTGAAGACAATCGCATCGCTCGCGGTCACGCGGATCGTGTCGGTAATAACGAGCGAGTAGATCTTGCTGTTTTTGTCTTGCGGCGAAGGGTTCTCGATGTCGCTGAAGCCGGTGGTTATGACGAGGGTCATGCCGTCCTTCAAGGTGCGCGAGTTCTTCGCGTTCAGGATCAGGGTAGGGTCCCTGTTCTCCAAGCCGACACCCCAGCCCACGTTCTTGAGGAAGTGCTTCTCCAAGTCAGGTTTCTTCGCCTTGATCATGCTGATAGCTTTGCCGTAGACGTCCTTGATGACGACGCCGTCTCGGACCTCCTTCAAAATCATGTTGTGAATGTTGAACAAAAGCTTATAGTTGCTCTCTTGCGACTTGTTTGGATCGACGAGATACGTGCGGGCAATGGCCGAGCAGTAGGACTTATACCGCAAGCCCATAGCCGCCACGATCGTGCCGGGGTGCAGAAGATCATCGTTACTCTCCGAGTTCATCTTGAGGTCGTATTTGCCACCACTTTGGACGAGAGGGCCGAGGACCCAATCAAGTTGAGCCGGATCCAGATCGGCCGGGAGCTTGCTCTTGTTGGGGAGCTCGACCGTCTTCCAGAACTTGTTGTCGTCGAGCTTCTTGTCGACCTTGTCTGCCAGGACGCTGTGCTTGACCTTCTTTTCCTTATCGAGAATGTCCGACATTTCCTCAAGGAAAAAGGGGGTCATCAGCGCGACGCAGGCTTTGGAAGCGGTTCGCATGGCTCGTAGTTCAGTCTCGTCCTTGATCGAGAAGGCATGCTGGGAGAGTGCCTGCGAGATGTCTACCTGCTCAACGTCCTTGCAGTTCTCGACGAAAACCTTTTTCCACTCCTCGACAAAGGGTCCCTTGGAAGTGTCCTTGGCAATCGTGCCGACCTTGTTCTGCGGAGAAATACGTCAGCTGAGAAAGCTCTAGAACGCATTGATGAACACTTACCCCAGCCGCCTTGATGGCATCGGCCAGCTTGGCAAAAAGCTTCTCGTTTTCGGCTGCGTCCTTTCCTCTGACGAGAACCTCGAGGGGAAACCGGCCGCCCTTGAGTTGCTCCAGATGTTTCGCTACCAATGGTTAGCCTGACATTCTGGCATGCCGGGATGATCCGGCAGCACCTCCTCACCTTTTTTCGCAGTTGTGAGGATGTAGATGGTGTCGACCGTGAGGAGCATCATAGTCGTCGGAAATTCATAGCCCAGAAGCCAAAACTATTGCGACCAGATTCAGTAAGCCGTCCAAAAGACCCAAAAAAGAACCCAAAGGTGCGATTTGATCCCGGCACAAAATTCCCGTCGCTATGGGTTTCGCGAGAAAGGAGGGTGACTAACGTGCATGGCGTTATTCTTGTGCAGCTCTGGGACTTCCTCCACCTTGCCCATCATGACGACGATAGACGAAGCGCCGTTGAAGATGACATCCTTGGAGCGCACGTCGTTTTTCCAAGCGCTGGCGAAGCGCGTGAGACGCTCATGGAAGGCTTTGCTGTCGATTTTGATGTCCCCCATCGTCGCTGCGTGATCGAGTGACGAGCTAATTGGCAGTGAAGGGGTTGGAGACGGAGAAGCTGCAGGCGTTTTTTCCCGTCGCGTCCGCGTAAATGCGTTGATGGGCAGAAGCTGTTCACGTGACCTGGTGCCGTTGCTGTTAGTGCCTGCTGGGTTGCGCTGGTTGCTAGGTACCTTACTTTATTAGGTAGCAGGTACGGCACGGAGTACGCAAGGCACCTACCGAAGCTCCAGGGGGTCAGAGTCGACGTCAGAGCTTCACGCGCTAATACCAGGGGACAGCCACAATGTGGGACAGCGAGATTTTTAATCGGGCCCGCCGTGGGCTCTCATGCGGGTTCCTAATTATATAGTTCGGCGGGTTGCAGTCTGTTTGAAAGCAAGATATCAGTTGGCTGTATTTGGATACAGATACCTTGGAAGCCTCAGAGCCTGGGCAGAGAACTCAATGCTTTGCAGGTTAGCAATTTGGCAGCAGACATTGGTGACTGCCTTCTCAGCTGTGACTGCCTTGCACGCCTGAGGTGGTCACGAACGACGTTTGGCTCCTCAAGTGCCTATCGCATTTTCCAAGAAGCCCAACTTGGGTAGCCAAAGAATTACTGGGTTGGAAAGGAAATGAATTGGCAAAGTATCACGCTCTTTCGAAAAGGTCGTCTTGTCAGGTTGTGGCCGTTTTGGTTGCAGTCGTTGCGTTAGGGTGGAGCTGCTTTCAGCTGGTGAAATTTAAGAAAACACTAACTCTTCACAACTACGCAGCAAAAGGGCTGATTGCCGGCTGACTTACTCCGTCCAAGAGAATCCAATCACGCATTGCCTCCGTTCTCTTATGCTAGCCCTCTCTGTTCAGTTGAGAACCACAGGAAATGCAAACACCCACCGGGACCCGACCGGACCTGACCCGGGACAGCATTCAGCCGGAAACCTAAGTTGTGAGGGGAAATTCCACAGTCTCAACCCATCGGCCCGTCCGATTTTCGGGATGTGGATACGGGACTTGCAACCCTCGGCGTCCAAACCCCGCGTATGCCTCCGAGCATTAATAGCTCGAGGAGACTTGTCAACAGCTAATAACTACCTACTGCAAGGAGCTCTTATCCGTCGCAGCATTCATCCGATCTGAATCTACATGCTCTCGTCGAGGTTTCTCCGGATACTCAAGCTCTTCAGACAGAAACCGACCCTCGCACCACACTACACCCCCTCCAACCCATCCAAAATGCGTCTGCCCTACGTCGCAAACCCGCCCCCAACCGCGACCGAGGAGGAAGCCCAGATCGTCTCCCGCATCCAAGCCCGCCGGCATCCCCGCCCCCTCCAGGCCCTTGATCTCACCCTGCTGCACTCTCCTCCCGTCGCCGACGGCTGGAACTCGTTCCTCGGCGCCGTTCGCACACAGACTACCATACCCGCTGATCTCCGCGAGCTGGCCATCTCCCGCGTCGCCGTGGTGAACAAGGCCTGGTACGAATGGGGCCACCACGCCCCTCTGGCTGTTGCCGCCGGCGTACCCCAGGAGGGCATGGACGCCATCAAGACCGACGTCGCGCTGGAGCTGGACGCGAGGCCTGGTTTATTCTTGAACGAACAGCAGTGGGCCGTGCTGGTGTACGCCGACGAGATGACGAGGAACGTAAGGGTCAAGGACGAGACCTTTGAAAAACTCAAGAGCCTTTTCAGTGAGAGGGAGGTTGTCGAAATCACCACGACAGTTGCTTGCTACAACTGCGTGAGTCGCTTCCTAGTCGCTCTCGACGGTAAGCCTGCGATATCCGCATGAGTGTTTCATCGTGCTAACACATTGCTAGTCGGCGAAAGGAACAGCACAGGTCCTGATGATGTGAAATTGCCTAGCCACTGATTAGCAACCCAGTACGAATACAGACTAATAGCAATTGGGTTAAGGCACATCTTCAATCAACATGACTATCCAATACATATCTACATATACTCTCTTCTCACTTCTCCTCACTAATTCGAGGTATCGTCGTGCAGACACGACGTTGTTAACCACGGTGGACATTGTAGTAAGGTGGACCTGAGCCTTGTTATTCCCGATTCGCAGAGTACCACTTGGACGCGTGTTGACAAGATGCCCCAATAAATCAATTGCAGCTTGACATATGTGCTTGGTACTAGATGAGGGCAAGAAGGAACATCCGGCTTGTGCAGTGGGAGAGCAATCAGGCGGGTCATTGCGCAACACCACGGTCTGCTTGAATGATTGCCTGCGTGACATTCTGCCATGGCGGACGGGAGAGGTGCATCATCGCGGTATCCTATCCAGGGTTACCGACCGTCGAATCTGGGTGCAGACGTGCTTTCTTGCCCCCATTACGTCTAATGTAGGCTTGTCTAACCATCGTAGCGTGTCTCAATTTTCGGAACGACGAGCACAAAAGGGCTGCGTTTGTGCTCTATAGAACTTCTACAGGGTCGCAGTTATTCGGGCCGTACGATTTATCATGTTTAATCGCTAATTCTGCCAAATGGGTCACTTGCACCTCCACAGCCACATACGGCCCCGCGCATCAAGGTACTGGCCTATTGAGAGTACAGAAGGCCCTGGCCCTTAGGCACAGCTACTTCCAAAAAAACAACAACAACTGGAGGTAAGAATAATACATCAACAGCATACGGAGGGGGCTACGGAGCCCGCGGGAGCAAGGCGGTCCACGGAAGAGGAGGCCCACGAAGGAGGCGGCCCACGGTGATGAAGGCGGCCCACGGAGAAGAAGGCGGCCCACGGAGGAGGCGAGGCGGCGTGCGGAAGATGCCCTCAATATACTGAAGCTATTCAGAGGTCGCTATGCCCCTGTTGTACAGAGCATCGTCTGAGCTAGGTTTGTACCCTTGTACCTCTGTAGTGGTCCCGATAATGACATCATGGTACGTGTGCTGAGGTGTGCCCCTCGATCTTGGAAATGACATCACTCTTTCAGCCCCGCCTGACCTGATCGCGCCTGCCAAAAACACGAAAGATTCACATGCACCTGCCTGAAGAAATGTAGATCAACCGTAAATAAATAGGTCCATGATCCCCGGCGATATCGTCCATTTTGAACACAACCGTATCTCCTCCTTCACACTAGACCTCAAGACAGATCAGCAAAACACATACGAACACCACTTGCTCTACTTTTGCAACTCTCAAGATGTCTTCCAACAACGACAACACCTCTACTCTCAAGTCGTACATCGACTCCGCTACCGGCGCTGCACAGAACCTGGTCGGCAGCCTCACCGGCAACACCGGTGACCAAAACAAGGGCGAGGTCAAGCAGAACAAGGCCGAAGTCGAGCATGATGCCTCCCACGCCACGGCGAAAATTCCTGGCTTCACTGCCACTGCCTCCGGCGTCACCAAGGACGACTCTGACCGCTCCGGTGGTTCCTGGAACCAGACCGTTGGCTCTGCCAAGGAGACTGTCGGTGGTCTTGTCGGCTCTGAAGTAAGGCTTTTCTTCTTTTTTTTCCCTCTTTTGTCCGACCTGTGACTAACCATTCAAAGAACCTGAAGCAGCAGGGACGTCAGCAGAACCTCGAAGGCCAGGAGCAGGAGGCCAAGGGTCAGCTCAACGACTACACCTCCGGCGTCGGTAACCGCCTCCAAGGCACTGTTGGTGGTGCCGTTGCTGGAATTACTGGCGATAAGGCCGGTCAGGAGCACTACCAGAACTTGCATGATACCGGAAAGACTCAGCAGCGCGGCGCTGAGCACGACATTCAGAAGCAGGCTGAGGCCAAGCAGTAAAGGACAGGAACAAACTGGGCACGATCCCGCGTTGACGTGGTTTTGGCGAGATCGGAATGTCCGATGGAATTTGATACCCCCACATGAGAGTGTGAATAGTTCTACACGAACGCATTTGCAGATGATGAATTCAATCATTCAAGACTTGTGACTTTCCTTCATTATGATACGAGTACATCCTACTGCACTTTACCATTTGTTTCTAGTTGTTGAATGACTGTTAACGGGCTTGATATGGGAGTTGGTCCCTAATATGGCCAGTTTCAGCTTGCCATATCGGGAAAGTGGGTTGAGGATGATTCTCACCACACCCCTGGCCACAATCATGGTTTGTCCAGCCGAGCAGCTGGAGCATTCTGATCTATGTGCTCCATTCGTAGTACCAGTGAGGATTTACATAGGGAGACTTTTCTTCTATGCTAACCTAGCAAAACCAAGCCTAATTTCCAAGAAAATGATCGATTTTTTTTGTACCCACTGAATAGATATACATGTTCTTTAAATCGTTAATAATAATTTGACAACAAATGAAGCTGAGTATTACTCCTTGTTATGTCTCTCTATGCTATTTCTCTTGTCGACCGCTTGATGATCTCCACGTTTACATGTCACTCGAAGAAATAGACTTTGGTAGATATTAAATCCGCAAATCCTGCAACTCACGGCGATGCGACGAAGCCATGTTCTCCCGCTGACCTTGGAACCCACAAGCCATCCGAGCCTGGTAATATGCAGTGCTACAGCCACTGACGAAGGTCTTGCATGTAGGTACACGCTGCCGCAGGTTGCAGTGTTCGGATGGCAGCTGTCGGCTGCCAGGTACCTAAGCTGGCGCCCTATCAACAGACGGTAAGAACCAGCCGGGCATGTCACATGTCTTAGTGGTGCTGCTCAGATGATTCTGTTTTCCTGCAAGCCGGTTTTCTCTTCATCGAGCTTTCTACCAACGGATCGCGATATCGTGTGTTTATTGCGCCTACCTAGGCGAAGCCCCGACTCCCATTCCGTTACTGAGCGCCCTCATTTTCAAGCAACTCGTTTTCTATCCACAGTCAGAAGACCAGATCCCAGGTTCCAGGTTCCAGGTTCCAGTCATCCCCGTCGTTGAGTTCATGTCCCACAGCCGAAGGTGCTCTGCCTGTGCTAACCCTGCCCTCCGGCGACTGGATTTTCCACCTCACCAATGCGTAGTATTACAGCATGCACCAGCATGTAGCAGTAGGTACGGTCCTATCGCAAAATCGCAGAGATGACAAGCCCACTATAATTGGTGCTGCTGCTGGTCACACGCGTCTGGTGATCCAGCTTCGAGGGTCGGGCCTGTCGGATCAGTCCAGAGCCAGGATCGATCTCCATGCTGGACTCAGCAGTCGATTTCCCTCTGTCCAGTGACAGTTGACGTTCCTTGCTGCACGTGCAGGGGAGCGCACCAACCGTGAGGGCGTCCACCCCACGAACTTACGGACGATGCTCGGCTGGAGCGACCTCGGTGCCATTCATTGGCCCATGTCGCCATGTGGCTGCATGTCTTGAGGGGAGACGCAAGGGAGACAGCAGAAGAGAGGGGCACGAAGGAGCAGGAAAGAGGAGGCATTATCAAACCGTGCAGGCTTCTGGACTCCTTTTTGATCGCATTATCCTATGCGGTACCTCGCTCCCGGGTATGAGATTGTGATAGTACATGTTCCGTATTACAGACCCTAAGGTAGCATGCGCACACACACGACGGCACACTCTTGATTCACCACCACCCTCCCACCGAGAAGCCCTCTGAGCCCTCCCCTTCCGGATTTCTCTACACACGTTTGTCGTCATCAATGTTGCCTTCTAACGTTGACCATCTGTGGCGTCATTCCGTTTTCTGCGCGCTGCGTTGACTTTGTGCCGGCCATCACGAGCTGCTGCATCTCGACACCCAAACACCCAACTTTGATTAACGCATATCCTCATTGCATCATGCGGCCATAACCTCGCCCAGTTAGTTGCACGATCACGCCTCGAGTATCACCACCCCAGTAATGGCAGAAACCGAGGCGCGCCAGTGGACCACTGTCCTCGTCCTGATCGCCTTGTTCCTCTCTCTCATCATCATATCCCAAACCATCACGACTTACATCGCGGCCTACCGAGCTGCTCCGTCCGAGGTCGCTGCTCTTCTCGACACCGTCGACTCCTCCATTGGGGAAAACGAGAGCTACGATCGCGATATTGCCAAAGTCCAGCGCCTAGATGACAAACTCCGCCTCGGCCGCCTGCTCCGCGAGATACAAAGGGGCGGCGATGACCTACGCGAGCAAATCAACGGCATGCTCCTTTCCAGCGACACGACCACTCTGCGCACTGCACCCCGCCTGTTCTGGGCGAGCACGCGTCGCGACCTCGAGGAGCGCGTGCGCAGGCTCGACTTGGCGAGAATGCGCTTCCTTGTCGTGTATATGGGCATTTTCGCGGAGAACTCGAGCATAGTCGTCGCCAGCACGGCAGAAAGACAGGCGGCGGCGGTGGCGGCGACGACGACGACACCCACACCATCCCCTCGAGACCCGGAAAAGACGGCCTTTTCAGCATTCACGCCCCCGATGAACGCGTTAAACGCCAGTCTGACGCGCGCGCTGACCGAGGAGATCCGCCAGAAACCGCCGCTGCGCAGGCTGACCACCCAGGCCCTGGGCCATCGCGAGGACACGGTGCCGGGTCACAAACTGGGCTGGGCCGGCGTCGTCCAGGAACTGCAGAGGAGTCCCAGGATGCACAAGCGACACGCCTCGATCGAGAGGTCCATCGAACAGGAGCTGGCCAGTTCGAGATTGAGCATCTGATCGGATATGCCCCGACCCGTGTTCTACAGACCCAAATCTGTGGGCACGATCATGATTAAAACGATACCGATTTAACGACTTATGGACAGATGGAACCACTCACGATACATGACAATCTTATTCTCTCTTTCTTTACCTTCGCTTCCGCGTCGACTCGGCAGCAGACTAACAATGTCGTCGGCATAACGACGACAGTGACGGAGGCCTACCTGTGTTGCTTACATGGGCTTTTAAACTTGCACCTTCATGCCTGGTGAAACTTTACGGAAACCCACTTTGGGCGTTGGTCTAGAAGCATGGAGCGGATCACTTACTTTGTCTCGGGAGGGTCGACACATCACTTCATCTAGAGGAGATACCCCGTTATCAGAACATGGAATGCCACTTTTGACCGTTGTAGTGTGTTGGTCGCTGCTGTGGAGTGACATGGTAAGCCGCAGCCTATGTCCGTCAAATAGAGATGCCCGCAAAAAAATGCAGCGTGGTTATGATGAAGACGAGAACATGTGATGAGTCATTGCCAAAAGGTATCTCAGTTGTCGTTCATGCCAAAGCTTTGATAGTATACATGCCTGAATCATCGACAGCCTACTGTCCCTAGAAACCCAACCGACCAGTGGACTTTCCGGTCAATCTGACTATTCCCGTCCCGCCCATCCCAACTCCTGTTTGATATTTGTCCAGTGCAAAAAAACGAAAGGCTGGCTGTTTAGGTATCTCAAATGTGTTTTTGGTACATGCAACCCGTGTGAGGGTGCGATTTGGTCGGCACTCCGCGCGGTGAAGACACCTTTTCGAACCGCCAGTCCCAAAGGGAAGTTATTAGATCGTAAATGCTGGTGGAAGACAACCGAGACTTTTATCAATGTTGACTCCACTGGATGGTGTTGAGATCGACACCCTCCTGGACCAGCTCCCAGAGAGGGCTGAGTTCGCGCAAAAAGTCGACTCTTTCCTTGACCGCCTTGAGGACGTAGTCAATCTCCTGCTCTGTCGTGAAGCGGCCAATACCAAATCTGATACTGCTATGCGCGCTCTCGTCACTGTTGCCCAAAGCACGGAGGACGTAGCTAGGTTCCAGGGAGGCAGACGTGCATGCGCTGCCGGAGGACAGGGCGATGTCCTTGAGTGCCATGAGCAGCGATTCGCCCTCGACATAGGCGAAGGAGACATTGACACAGCCAGGGTAAAAGTGGTTGGCGTCACCGTTTTGAGTGGTGTGCTCGAGGGACAGGAGGCCGTTCAGGAGTCGGTCGGACAGCGACTTGATGCGCTTCGTATCGTACTACAGCACAGGTCAGCAGCTGATTGGGCGTTGACGGCGCAAAAGAGATATCGCAGAAAGGTCGAAGTCAAACAATTTGCTATGTGTCGACATGGACGTCCTTGCCACGGGACATTGAGAAAGCCATGCATGTGCAGAGCAAATCGTCGTCCAGGGAATGCGTGAATGGAATCAATGTCGGAAGACAGTGAACATACCTCCATCTCGTCGTACGCGACGCGGCACGCCTCGCCGAAGCCCGCGATCAGGGGCGGGGCGAGGGTGCCGCTGCGCAAACCTCTTTCTTGTCCACCTCCACTGATGATAGGGTCGAGTCTGACCCTAGGGCGCCGGCGGACGTAGCAGGCACCGATACCCTTGGGGCCGTAGATTTTGTGTGATGAAATGGACATCAGGTCAATGTTCATGGCGTTGACGTCCAAGGGAATCTTGCCGACGGCCTGAGCGGCGTCGGTGTGGAAGAAGGTCTTCCTTTCGCGGCACAGCTTTCCAATCTGCTCGAGAGGCTGAATGACACCGATCTCGTTGTTTACTGCCATGATGCTGACAAGCGCTGTGTCGGGCCTGACGGCGTCGGCCAGCTGCTGCATGTCGACCAAGCCGGAGTTTTGGACGGGCAGGTATGTAACCTCAAAACCCTCGTCCTGGAGATGACGGCAGCTGTCGAGGACACATTTGTGCTCGGTCTGAGATGTGACGATGTGCTTCTTCTTTCCAGACCTGCCGAAGAATCTCGCAACACCTTTGATGCTCATGTTGTTGCTCTCGGTGGCACCGCTGGTAAAGATGATCTCTTTGGAATCGGCTCCAATCAGCTTCGCGACATGCGACCGTGCCGTCTCGACCGCCTCCTCACTCTCCCAGCCGTAGGCATGTGTCCTCGAGTGCGGGTTGCCGTAGATGCCTGTGTAGTATGGGAGCATCGCGTCGAGGACGCGGGGGTCGACGGGAGTCGTAGCTTGCATGTCGAGGTAGATTGGGCGTTGGCCTTCCTCTAACGTCGTGACTTGCTTCAAAACGTCGGCCATGGGGCTGACCATGACGTTGGAGGCATCTGGGGATTGGGGGACAACATCGACGAAGTCCTTCTTGTCAAGCTTGATAGCGGTCTCGACGTTGACCTGCGCATTATCACGCTTCGTTTCCGAAACGTATCTGCGCTGCTGCGATAATCTCCGGGCTGGACCTGGAGATGCCGCCACTCTTGATACAGAGGCAATGCCTCGGGCAGGGATGCTAGAAATTGATGCGCGGTGACACAGGCGACCTGCCTGCCTCAAGGCAGAAGATGTGATACTAGCCATGCTGTAGTTGATGAAGATGGCGTAGGGAAGACAGTAACAAGAAGCTTCAAAGGGGGGGAAGAGAAGGGAAGGGAAAGAAAAAGTGAAGCGACGCAGATTTTCTAGAAGCGGAGGAGCTGCCACCTTCTCAGTGAATTTTTTGACAAATCCATCGGGTCTCCGACCGTCCTCGGGGATCGGGGATAAATATCTAGACTGTGATTGGTCGGTGTTGTAACCCCACCAGATAGATGACGTTCCCCAGTACGGGTCCTTTTCAGCTTTCTCGCCTCCGGCTACTGTCAGACTGACGGGAAGGCCCCCGAACGATCGGAAGCCAGAGCCCGCAGATGGGTCTCGCTCAGTTACTGGTATCCTTACGGAGTATCCGTACCTCAGGTACCTTACCTGCGATTACGTTACCTTGACCGATGTGAGATTGGTGGGCCGCACAAGCTGAGTGCCAAAGAGTCAGGGTCCATAGGGCAGCAGGTTGGAGAGACTCTGGACGGCAACGAAACGCTGGCACCCCAGTAATACACAGTAACTATTGGCCTGCCCTACAGCGACTCGGTGAAAGAGCTAGGTAAGTTACTATGTATCGGAGTACGGATACTCCGTACAGGATTCTACGATACCTAGATTACCTAGGTAACCTACGATCCAAGGTACTAAGTCATCCAAGCATTGATACCGCACCTTGCTCAGCAAGTACCTAGGCACGGACATGAGACCGTTGTCGCGTCCTCGCATGCTGATGCTGGGTTTCTTTCACTCTCGGGACGGGACTCTCGGCGTACTGTTTCTCTCTTGTACTGCGAGCGACTGCGTCGTACCTTGGCCTGTAAATTGAAAGAGAAACAGAGAAGCACTGGGCGCACCTTAACGCCGCCGGCACGCAGCTGGGTCGATTGAGATGTCCCACTTGGCTGTCTCTGCATTGCGATGCCCAACTTCCTAGATTGATGCTGCTAACATCTTGGGAGTTTTCCCCGTCCCTTACCTAGTCGATTTTCTCCTGTTGCCTATGCTTTCTTTAAACGATCGAGTTTTTTCTAGATCCGGGCTTCTCAGGGCCAATAGTTCCTCCTCCGCTACTGGCAGTCACATCAATTTACATTGCCCCTACGGCGTCATTGTCGTGGGCACCTACCACGGGTAGCAGCCCACAGTAGAGAAACCTGCCCAGCGCCTTCGGTACTACGGCACCTAAGCTCACCCCGAACACTCCAGTCCAACGCCTTAGCTCCTGCGACCAGGCATCTCGTGCGCCACAGCCAAGAGTCCTTTACGCAGTAGCTGACTAGACACAGCCACGCCTACGTCGTCACCAGCGACAATCAGGTTGCGAAAGCCCACTCCTCATAAGGTTGGACGTAGAATACCCTCAAACAGCACTACCCTCGTCATAACCTTATCCCACGATTTCGCTGCCGTTGCTCCCCATTGGCACACCCTTCCTTCTACCTAACCCGAGACATCGTCACCATAATCCCACCCGCCATGAGCTTCCGGGGCTTCCAGAAAAGCGTCGTTCGGGTATGTTTGTTTCCACAAAATGAGGGGGGTCGACAGTCGTGACTGTCCCATTCTTTCCGCGCCGCGTTAAGCTTCTCTGTCCGAGGTACTGCCTTGTCTGACGGTTCATTGCCGTCCTGCGACGTGAAGACCAGAAGCGAAGTAAGCGACGAGCGTTGCTGACTGCTACAGGCGCCGCAACAATTCAAGGCCCGCTTCAACATCGGCGAACACACAAAAGATGCCGTATATCTCGATTCCGAGCGCAGATTTCAGGAGCTTGAGACCGAGACGAAGCGACTGCACGATGAGTCCAAGAAGTACTTTGATGCCATCAACGGCATGCTCAGCCATCAGATCGAGTTCAGCAAGGCCATGAGCGAACTTTACAAGCCCATTTCCGGACGCATGTCCGATCCAGGCAGTATCGAGGTCCAAGGCAACCCCGACGGAATTCGCGCCTGCGAAGAGTACGAGGCTGTCGTCAAAGATTTGCAGGAGACTCTGGCGCCAGAACTCGAGATGATTGAGAGTAGGGTCATTCGTCCCGCAAACGAGCTTCTGGATGTTGTCAAGGTTATCCGTAAATCGGCATTGAAGCGCGAACACAAAAAGCTCGACTACGATCGACACCGCCAGGCCCTCAAGAAGTTGCAGGACAAGAAGGACCGAAGTGCCAAGGACGAAAAGGCCTTGTGGAAGGCAGAGAACGACGTGGAACAGGCCACCCAGGAGTTCAACTACTTCAACGACCTCCTCAAAGAGGAGCTTCCCCGGCTCTTCGAGCTCGAGCAGGAGTTTATTCGCCCATTGTTCCAATCATTCTACTACATGCAACTCAACATCTTCTACACGCTGCACGAGAAGATGCAGCATTGCGACATTGGCTACTTTGATCTGACGCTAGACGTTCTGGAAGCCTTCCACAAGAAGCGTGGGGACATTCAGGAGCAGGCGGAGAAGCTATCCATCGTCAAATTCAAGACAACCGGCCAGAAACGACCTCCGGTAAAGTACGGCACTCGTCCCGCGCTCGAGGGCGGCAAGACACCCGCTCTCATCACTGCCGGCCCTTCGTCATCAGCAACCTCCACGATATCCTCCTCGAAGCTGGGCTATAATCGTCAGTCAGAAACCGCCACCGAGTCCGCGCCACCTCCTTACTCTCCTCCGGCAACCAACGGCACCCCCGGTACCAGTCTGGCCGCAATTGCCGCCGCGAAGTCGAAGCCACCTCCACCCAAGCCGAAGCCCAGCCGACTCAGCGGCGTTCCTACGGCCGAGACCGTCACCGCGTTATACGACTATGCAGCGCAAGCAGAGGGCGACTTGAGCTTCCGGACCGGCGACCTCATTGAAATTGTCAGCCGCACAAAGAACGAGAACGAATGGTGGACTGGTAAACTCAACGGAAAGTCTGGACAATTCCCGGGTAAGGATCCCTTACTTCCAGTGTTGTGAGAGTATTGGAAAATGACTGACCACTCTCTCCTCCAGGCAACTACGTCAAGTTGAACAGTTAATCGAGTTCGAGCGCGACTTGCCAGTGGCGGAGATCACGTCCGATTACTCCGCTCGAAATACACATGCCAACAGAGGCCAATTAATTCACGACGGTTGGGGCACTAAAGGGGAGCGCGAAACCATTTTGCATTTGGGGTCTTCCGGCGTACGCAGAAGGGACTGCCCGTCATTTCGAGCCGGAAAAACATAGCGAATTAGCCAGGTAGGGAGGGAGAGAAGGGATTGGACTTGAGCGATGTGATGCGAGTTGGGGGAAAACAGGTGGATGGAGGGTGTGCGATGAAGTGCGACTTCGGATGGGGGCGCCTGACACGGAGGTTGGATGAGAGCCTCAATCTGGGTGCTTCTTGCAGTATGTGTTGTTCAAAGCGACACATGCAGGGCGGGGAAAGAGCTTCAACCCACAACCTGCATTTTTACACCTTGGCTCCTTGATCCCATCACAAATCACAAATCTTTCACTTTTATATCTTTCTCGAATGCCCTCACACCATGAACTGGTTGATTTTGGTTCCCTGATTGGTAAAACCTGCCTGCTATGTCCATCTGGGCTGGGCCCCTCCTGTGTCACACGATCCATCTAGTAGGGGGTGATCCTTCAATTCCAGGTTTACTTTTACATAGCCTACTGCTAGTCACGTAACCAACGCAGTGTTGGAGAAGTGCTATTCCAAGACGAGGTAGTCTAACTGTTTAGCAATAGCCTCATGCATGAGCTCCTGTATCGGGCCCGACTTCGAGAGATCGGATACACCCCTACGCCTCCTCCCTGGTCAATTATCTCAACCCGAGCCTCAACTTGTTAATCCTATTTTGGAGCGGAGGCTCGTCACACTTCTGGGATGCACGCGTGGAGAGCAGCGAGAAGTGCATGACTGGGTCACGGTGTCGCACCGAACGTGCATGTCCTACAGTTCCCCCCCACCCCTTATTTACTTCGTGTAAAGCAGGCTAGATAATGCCTTGGAGCTTCCTTGCGAGGTCTGGAGAGGCAGGCTATCGTGATCGTCAACTTGGAAGGGAGGCGGAAGCAGGCTGGCAGCGTGCTGCGGCGACCTCAACTTCTCTCTCCTCCTGGGGCCATCTTATTTCGGATGGGATTGCCATCGTTGTGCATATCTTGTTTGACTTGAAGTAGGCATCTTTCCGCCCATCGTCTACAAGCCAACATTGAGGAGGATGAGTGCGGTAGAGGGGGATATGAGGAGGGAGAGGCGCTGCATGCCACACCATTTCAACAACGCGGGAGATCAACCCAGATCCCACGCGGCTCAAATAGTCGTGTTGAATGTTCTTCTTGTTGGGTGATAAGCATGGCGTCCAGCATGACAGGGCAGTCATGATGGGGACCAGGTTGCTTGCATCTAGTGTCTTCGGTTAATCGCCCAAGGCGGAAAAGGCTTCGAACCCCTTCATCTGAGCCGGGGTAAGACAGGCAGCTCAAGCCGAGGCGAAGCATCGTGCGAATCACAGTTTCCCAGGAGGGACGAAAACAAGGCAACGAACAGCATATTACCACCCCCTGCCACAGCATATAGGTACTGGGAAGAAGTTGAACAACGCTAAGGACACGTCGATTCGGCTGCCTGCACTGAAAATGAGGTAATGTGCAGAAATCAAGACCAGTCCGAACCCCACCCCTCTCTCACACTTTCATCTGCTGTCCTGCTCGTTTTTTCTTCGGGGCCCGGGGCGCTCGGGGAAGCACAGTATTTCCAAATGACGGGATTTCCATTTTCCTGCCCCTTTCGAAACTGCCAGACCAATGTCTTGGTCCTATCGTACACGCAGTAAAGATGCCTAGACTGCCTATGAACAGTAGACAATGCAGCCGTCGGCAACGCAATGGTCAGAACTTACACGAACCCCAAGGATCTCTGCAATGTGCAAAGTTAAAGCCGGCGGGTGCCCCTGTGGTATGCAAAGCGTCGACGTACAGGGCCGGGGCTACTCTACCCCACGCCGGGGAGTCAGGCTCGCTTACGCTTGAACTCGTATTGGTTGATGTCGGCAAAGGTATGGGGATGAAACCCTCGCTGACCGAAGTATTTCTCGATGCTGGTGCTGAGACTGGAAGGGATTGCGGGGTTGGATATGGGTTGCGGTTCGCGCAAGCGCTGGCAAATTCCTTCGATGGGGTCCTTGGTGGCATTGCCGGTCCCCCGGGCCAGTCGATGAGCCCCGCAAGTCTGATGGCAGGATCAAAGGAGAGGAAGACGAGCGGCCGTTTGCTCTGAGAGCTACGCTGGCCGACGGTGTAGACCATGGAGCGATCATCCGTTACTCCCGTGATGGGACCGTAATGTCCGCTGCCTCTAGGGTTCAAGACCTTGTCGAGAGCTTCCTGACGGGGATCTGGGTGGTCTACAACGGGCTTTGGAGGCCACCAGGAGATGATGTTGGTTTCACCTTGAACCTGATGAATGCCTTGGATCTGGTTGTCGCACTCCGAATGTGCTCCATGCCGGCCAGAGTTGGCGGAATGAATGCGGGTCATCGCACGCAGCTGCGGTCTTTGTTTCATTGATTCCATGGCCTCAGAATCGTTGACTAAATCGAGAAAGATTCCGCATGGTTGGTGGTAAGAACGCAGGTAGCAGTGAGTAAGAGTGACTGCAGGGATTGTTGAGGCGTCATCTCCTCGGTGGACGTGGAGGGGGTTGCGTCTTTCTGTAAGAGACTTGGCCTCGTCAGCAGTCTCGCTCTCGGTGACAGTTTCGAAATCGTTGGTAATTTCTTCGCTAGAGAAATCGAGCTCAGTTCGGTAACTGGTTCGCGTACTCGAGCAATCACCCAAGAGGTACTCTTTGCGACACTCGATAATCATGAGTTTTCCTGTAGCCGGGTCTTTTTCAAGGCTTATGGTACTCCATCGATCGTCGATAGGTCCTTCTTCGTGGTCACGCCTCCACAAATTGTCGAGTGCCAGCTGCATGTCTTGTGACCGTGAACAACCAACCAGAAAACGAAAGGCATAGTAATGTGACTTGGAGTCTGTCTCGTAAACATCGTAGCTCGTCAGACTAGATAGACCGTAAAAATAATTGTCGATGATTTCGAAGCAGATGGTGGACCCGACGTCGGAGCCGACTAGGTCTTCGAGAGCCATGTTCCCCGATGCCCATGTACCAGCCTCAATATCGTAATAGTTCAGAACCCAGCGCTTGAAACCATCATCGCCCATCATGGAATAGGTTCCATAGTATAGGTGGCGTCGGTCGTTTCGCACAAATATCTTGTGAGACGACTCGAGTCGGCGACAAGTGAGAGGCTTTCTCTGCGCCCAGTCAACGACTATAAGGCGACCGGGACCTTCTTGTTTTGCAGGTGTATAGAGACAAGACAGGATGCCATCAGCGTAGTGAACCGGGCGAAACTTGTAGTATTTGTTCGCGAGAGACCCCTCGTTGACCGATTGAAGGAGAGCACGCGTGTCAATCACGGCTTCAAGATCGGCCGACTTGTGTAAGTCGAGGAGGCGAAGCGATTGAGGCCCGACTGTGTAGCATAGCATGCCACAGCAATAGACAAAATCGTCGACCCAGGCCAGTAAGGCGGCGGCGTAGGGCGTGGCTGTTGCTATAGCCTGTCGTGTCTTGACCAGCCTCCGAAAACAGCGAGAGAATTGCCCTGAGGAGCGAGCAAGTCCATGCTCAGCAGAATAGTGCGCGTGACTCTAAGCGACAAGGTTAGCATGGTGCATGGGCCTTTGGCATTGTGCCTACGTACCTCAAGCGTAGTCCGGCAAATGTTTTCGTTGTGGAGGAAATAGTTGAACTGACGGCAGGTTAAGCCCAGACTGAAGATGTCATTGACATCCAGGGTGCTGGCAATGTAAGTCATTAACTCGATAGGTAGTCTTTGCATCTCGAAGTCGTCAATTGCCACGATCGAGTGCGACTACCGGCCGAACACATTCAGTATGCCTATGGTTGGCTCACACAGGGAGAACATCAGGCAGGGCAACCAGCCAACGGCAAAACTGAAAGGGGTATGGGGGAGGAGGAGGCGAACCAAGTCGCGAGGAAGGTACGACATCCAAGTAAAGTAATAAGGCAGCCAGGTGTATGCACATAGAGTTCCTGCAGGAGAGCCGCAACTGGTCGTCTTATAACCGTACAACAGAGCCTCAATTCTACAGGCATGCCCAGCAGGCATGCCCAGCCTGATGCCGGAAGGGGCCCAACGAGAAAGAAGCGGCTCCATACTGATGAGCGACGTGTCTTGCCTTGGGAACACAGTCGCCCGTTCCACTCCGAGATATCGTAGAGCAGGGAGTAGCCAACTCACAGGGTCTGGAAGTGCATAAGACCATCGAGGTAACATATTTCATGCAGTGACACCAGCATCTCGTGTTGCAAGAGAAGAGGTGCAGAATGATTGATTCCAAAAGGCATTGCAGATGCATAGGTAAGACGAGAAGAGCCTCATCTTGTTAGCTACGCAGAACATATTACGTAGGATCAAAGAAAGCTTAGAAAATACCCCACGAAGCCGGGTTCAGGGAAGCTGCAGGGAACGGGCAGCGACCTAAACCAGCCTCTAATTACTGTACACAGTACCTACCACCCAAGTACCTACCTAGGTAGGTAGACACCTAGGTAGGTACCTAGTATTAGCGGCTGCGGTATTGTGCAGCATTGAGAACGCAACTTCGGCCCATTTTGAATGAGGCTCTGCATCCTGCTTCTGTTGTTCATTCCCGCGCGCAGGAGGGCTGGGATGAATGAGGAATGTGCTCCAAAGGTAGCTTGCCCTGACTCGGGCACCAGTGGCTTGGAGGAGACCAAGGCACGTACCTATCGGTGGAAAGGCCGGTCCCACCAGATGAGCGAATTACATCAGGTACCTATGTTCGTGGACTTATACTGTGTTTTATGCCAGGGTCCCCCTGGCTTACGTTTGCCATCACCAGCAGCTTCAACAGTTTGAGCCGCACTTGAGCCGCAACCTCACCTCTCATCCTGGTTGTCTCGCGTTCCCTCTCAGTCTTTGCTCGCACGAATTTCTGCTCACCTCGAAGCTTACAACAGGGTTCAGCCCACAGGTTGTCAACCTCGACGAGGGGCTTCATACACCATGACCTCAGCCTCAGTCGGACCACCGCATTACCTCACTTGACCCTCTCCGGCGTTGGCACCTATTACACCGGCTCGGCTGTGACGTTTTTTGGCCGTTCCCATGTTGCAGCTGTGCGTCAAGGCTTGGGGACGTTACCGCTTCGTCAACCCCTGTCGTCGCAACGGGCATTGCTGGGTTGTGTCAAGCCCAGAGACGAACGACGTCCGCCACGAGAGCGCCATCTTAACGATACGAGACGCGTGGTGTTCCATCACATCACCCATCACATCACACGCCAGGAAGCTTTCAGGCTGGGCTATCATCTTACGACCCTTCGGGCAAAATCGTCAGCAGCCTCTAGTCTGTACCGCCCGACCTTGCTGGTAGACGTACCCGAATGGCTGGCTGAGCAGCCGTGATGTGGCATAGCCCCATTTGCTAAGCTTATTACGAAGCCAATGACGCAAACAACTGAAAAAGGCTATGCGCTGTTTTCGTGTCGTCTTTACGAGACACCAGTCAAGCCCGGCTCCTTCGGCTTCTTGTGACGGTCATGGTGATGACGTTTCGGTGGTCCATTCTTCTTAGCATGGCTGCAATGCTAGCCTGATTCTGAGTTTCCTCAGAGTCACGGCGGAATGGGGGCAAGAGATAAAATCCGGTGTGTAAGGTATTGTTGAGGGGTGGGTCACAGGACCATAGGCCTCTTAGGCTCTCCTCGTATCTCCAGCCTCTAGCCAGCAACTTCTCCATAGACAACCATACCACGAATAGACACGAACAGTCAAACCCACAGGTATGCTGGTCAGTCTGAGGTGAACTGGATATTACTGCGTACTTGCAGGCAGGCAAGGTATAGACGTGAATAGGGCAAGCCTCGCTGAGTTCCATCCACAAACTAAGGGCGATTTAGGGGAAAAGTCCCTTAATAACCTCAAGCTTCTCAATTTTGACCAAGAAAGTAGTAGACTCGCCTGTATCAGGATTGGATGCCCGAAGAACGGCGTTACCAAGCGGATCGATGTTGATCGGGAGTAGGGATTGTTGACTGGATACCAGCGCAAGATCGAGAAGCTGCGCAGCTCAGGGCATCGTTATCCTTGTTGACGGGGGCAGCACGCGGCGTTTGCCGCGTATTTGGAGCTTTGGGGACGCCTGCGGACGAAATTAGTGTAACAGAGGCTACAAACAAAGATCAGGAACACGAAGTAGTAGGGAATACAATAGGCATATCTTATTTAATACTATACATAGGGGATAAACTCCCTGCTTATATATTTATACAGTATAACTGGAATGCTTGATGTCAAGGGATACCCAGAGTGCCCCCACATCGTCGTAGCAAGAACTGAAGACGAGAAGCTCTCGCAAACCAAGACACCCAGCCATTTCACTCATAGGACCCTTGCCACTGACGCTGGAGACGACGCGAAGCAGAGTCGTTTTCTGACCGAGGCCCTCATTTTCCCTGCCAACCGATATATCCTGCCGGCACGAAGTGTGGAGGCCGGCGCGGCAACAATCAGCTTAGTGGTTCATTCATCAACCGGTTGGAGGACCACGTTCGTCCCGTGGCTACTGTTCACCCCTACGTATATGTTGGCATTATTGCGTATCGAAATAGCTTGAATTTGGTATGTTACTCTATATGTCGTAGCTTGATGTTAAGGTGAAGTTCGAAATGGGAGAGAAGGTTGAACAGATGTTCTGTGTAACACCAAACCGGTCAGCCGTTTGAACTATCCACACCAACGGCCCTCCGACGCTGATGGGGGTTTGGTAATGCAGCTAGCCGGGTGGATCTCAATACAACATGAAATCCTGAAAGGTGGCCTGTGACCTGTCAGCCGTTTTTCCATGGATGTTTTCCACCTAGTTCTTAGTGCTCACCGTAACTCAGCTGTCCGCGTTGCGCTGACTGCTGAGACGAGTGAGAATCTCACAGTTTGAGCTCAGTTTTACTCGCCAGCCATAGTAGAGGCTCGGTAAAGCATTGAGGCTCACAACCAATCCTGCAAGATCCTATCTTCGGAACAAGTCAGCATGTCATCGGAAGGGCGCACTGTTTGTGAAGGTCAGTCCACCTTCGGATGTGTCGTAGTATACTCGGCTGCTGGTCTCGACTTCTTCGGGCGTTAGATATTATTATAGAAAGTCTAAATCTAGAGATTTACTCGAAGCTAACGCCCGTGCAATGAGTAGTAAAAAGATATCAAAGGGTTCGAGGAAAGAAAACATAATACGCTCTCGTGAACCCACTAAGATACAGTGTGTAAAGTCTGATGTGATCACTGTATGGCACTGTACATGCCGATATCTTCAAACGTCCCAAGCCGAATTCGACTTTAGTCCGCAACCTACATTCTTTGCCACTCCCGCCCATGCCTTAAGTTGGATACGGTAGCCCAGTCCTACGATTGTTGAATCTTGCGATCATGGGCGCACCGCAGGAAGTCGACCTCTGGTCACCCTTTACAAGTGACACTCTTATAGAGGTCCGAACCAGTACCATGAAGAAATTGCCGGGGTTGCAGATCGAGTCCGGCATTGACAAGGGTCTGCGAGACGCACCCGTACGAGTGTCGTTCCTCGGACTCGAGGATGACGAACACGATCCAACATTCCATGGCGGTGTAGATAAGGCAATTCATGGCTGTAAGCACCATACGACTTACCCCTTGAGGGCCTGATCAGTTGACATACCTGCCGTAGACTGTTCGTCGCACTATCCTGGGTGGCAAAAAGAGTACCCCGCGGCAGCAGATCGCTTCAAGCCCGGCGGCTTTGGCGAAAATTTCGTCACCGACCACATGAACGAGCGCAACGTCTGCATTGGCGACATCGTCGGGGTTGGAGAAGACGTCGTGTTGCAGGTCAGCCTGCCGCGCCAGCCATGCTTCAAGCTGAACCACCGTTTCCAGCTGAGGAACTTTGCGCCGACCACGTACAAAACCAGCAGGACCGGATGGTACTACAGAGTTCTCAAGGAGGGCACCGTCAAGGCCGGCGATGAGATCAAGCTCATCGAACGCAAGTGGCCCAAGTGGACCATTGAGAGGGTCCAGGAGTATCTGCACAGAACCCCAGACGACCTGGCCATGAACGAGGAACTCGCAGAGATTGAAGAGCTGGGGAAAGAGAGTCGCGGTGCGTTTCAGCGGCGCGTAGCCAAGGCCAAGGCGCATGCGAAGAAGGCCAAGGAAAAGGGGCATGTGTGGCGGGACTTTAGGATTGTCGACAAGAAGGTGGAGACTCGGCGAATTGCATCCATCATTCTCGAGGCCGTGGAGTCGCATGAAGGGTCCGAGGAAGCCGTGGAGGGCGCCCATACAAAGGTAAAGCTTCCGAACGGTCTCGTACGGTCTTACTCGATCGTCTCCGGCGATCCAAACAAGTTCGAGCTCGGCATTGCTTTAGAGGACAAGAGCAGAGGCGGTTCTCGCTGGTTCCACGAGACCGCCGCGCTCGGCGACATTGTCAAGGTCGGAAGGATCACGACAGATGTGAATGTCGCCAGCGCCTCGAGCAACCACGTCTTCATCGTCGGCGGCATCGGCATCACTGCTTTCTTGGCCCTTCTCAAGGCTTATCACGAAGTTCACTACAACTTCGAACTACACTACGCTGTAAGGTCCACTGATGAGGTACCTTTCCGCTCCAGCCTCGATCCGTTCGGTAACAGTCTCCGGCTTTACGACGGTTCCAAGGGCGAGAGAATGGACGTTGCGGAGATCATGCGGACACTTAGATGGAACAGCCACGTATACGTGTGCGGGCCCAGACGACTGATGGAAGCAGCAAGAAAGGCTGCGGAGGAGTGTAGCATCGACGATGCAGATGTTCACTTCGAAGCCTTTTCTGCCGACACGACGGGCGATCCCTTTGAGGTGGAGGTTGGCAACCGGGAAGGCCAGGTGCTCAAGGTCGGCGAGGAGGAGACGCTACTGGAAGTGCTCAAGAGGGAGATTGGAGACGTCGAGAGCAGTTGTGAGGTTGGTAACTGTGGGACGTGCAAGGTGACCTTGAAAGCTGGACGTGTTGATCACAGGGGCACGGCGTTATCTCCGGAGGAGAAAGCTGGGTCGATGTTGACTTGTGTCAGTCGCGGCATTGGCCGGATAGCCATCGAAATATGATGCAACTCAGAATGAAGAGACAGAGCAAATAGGTGCCAGCAATACATACGTACATCAGTTATTGACGAGTCAACGGAAGCGCCCTGATCATCTTTGAGGACGTCGTCCCGCAGGTTTGGAAAAGGTCGAATCTGTTAAGAAGAAGCAGCAGCAGACAATTAACGTTGATCGCAATCATGAGGGGCTTCACGAAGAATACTGATAAACCAATTGTACGGTACTGTCGGCCAGTTATTCACACAAATGGGAGTGGAGGAGCTGGCACCTATACTATGTATACCTAGGTACCTTGTTGTATTGGTATGGGTAGGTAAGTTCTTATCGATAAGCACACTCTATCAGAGAGACCCACTCGACTTTTTCTCCCGATTTACGAGAATTTTGGCAAGGTCGCTTTCCTTCAGACATCGTCAAGTCCAACTTCTCAGTGTACCGGGTACACTGCCACCAACATGTCGTCGGCCGAATCTCAGAGCGAAGGCTTCGTCCTTCTTCCTGTGCAGCTTCCGCCGCTTCCATCATGCCCCATCACTGCGGTGCACGAGATCCGTGTTCGACGCAATGCCCCAAAGTTGCCAACCGAGATCGACGACCGGAGCCTCTTCGTAAAAAACGTTCCTGTCGACAGCACCGAGGCACACTTTCGGCAACTTTTCGCGTCACTAGTTGGTCCCGGTCGTTTTGAAGGCATCGCTTTCGAGGATGAGCGCAAGTCTGCCGTTGCAATCGACCCAGCTCAGGCCGTCAAGGTCGCGGGCTTCAGCAAGAAGCGCAAGCGAGCGGAGCAAGAGGCCGAGGAACGTGCCAGAGAGGAAGAAGTGGCACGCCTGCCAGATACCTGGACGAGAAGGCTTCGTAAGAGCGGAAGCAGCGCCATCGTGCTGCTCGCCGATGAGAAGAGCGTCGAACTCGTGCTGAAGGCGATCAAGAAGGCCACCAAGTCCAAGAAATACCCCGTCTGGGGCGAAGGCGTCTCCGACGACTTGACCGAACTTGGATCACAATGGATATCAGCTCACTTGCAGCTGTCCCGCTGCGACAAGGTTGCAACGCAGAAGTCGGTGCACGCCTTCTTCAACGTCTTCAACCGTAAGGAGAAGGAGGCGCAAGAGATGGCCAAGAGGTTACGCAACGAGCCGGACGAGGATGGCTTCGTCACTGTCACCCGTGGCGGCCGCGCTGCCCCCGCGAACAAGAACGAGGCCGAGGAGGCCAAGCAGAAGATGTTGGACAGGGCGGCGAAGAAGAAGTCCGAGACGACCGACTTCTACCGATTCCAGTTGCGCGAGCGTCGCAAGGCCGAGCAGGCAGCTTTGATGAAGAGGTTCGACGAGGATCGGAAGAAGGTCGACGCCATGAAGGAGAAACGCGGAAAGTTCAGGCCCGAGACATGATGCTGCGGAAACCCTCCTTTCTAAGAACTACACAAAGATACCCATACTTCCAGAAGCTGCCCATGGTGAGTACGATTCGTTCATTTCTTGTCCGTCGACCAGGATGACGCACGCGGGGCCAACGTAGCACCCAGCCGAGAAGGGCTCGTCCCGGATCATGTGGTGCTGTGACCGTTAAACACCGCGCTAACATATCTTCTCAAATTTGTCTGAAATGTCAGATGATCATCCACGTTTTGCAAAGACTTAATGCGTTTCGTGATACTGACTGCGAGATAGGACGCCGTGTTGACACTCCCTGCTGAAGGAAGCCAACACATACATGGCAGACCAGCCCAACTATTGGCCTTGGCCGTTGCCAATTTTTACAACCTCTTTGAACCGACTACCATGAAGACGAGTTGTGCGAGAGCTAGAGGCGACATACCAGTAGCAGATGAGGCGAGCTAGCCTTGACTACAATACCGTCGGAAAATAGAACCGTCAGGACACAATTAGCTGTAAAGTAGGCCAGACATCAAGCAACCGCCACGTCGTTCAGCGCTGTTGATCCGGAGCCATACTCAGCCGCATTTGTGCTGATCAACTTTATATCGCGCATGGCTTCCAATGTCTACCATCCAAGACAGTCCCAAATCGCTTCGGCCGTTGGTCCAGACCTGGCAAATAGACGTTTAATCCAAATCTACCAAATCGTACCTCGCGCAGACGCTCTTGGAATACTGCTTCTACTCAAGTGTTCAGTCCGCTATTCTCGGCATCCCGCTCTCCTACGGTATCCCGCCAATGTTTGAGCGTCGTGGTAGTGGTCGCACAGTTGTTCGTCGGTTCTGGTGACGGACCTAACGGAGACAATGGCGTCGCGCTTCCGTTCAGTCGGTCCCCCCCGTAACTCGTGGCGCGCGAGAAATTCGAGCTGGCAAACGTTCTTGCTGGAGTGCGTCTCGCGTCTTCTGGGCATACGCCTTCCTGCGCGACTGAACAAACCCCGCTTTCAGGAGCCAGACAAAAGTTCTTTTTTTGCACCGACTCCGGGCACACTCTGTGCCGCAAAACTACGTTGAAGTGATTTCAAGACCCCTGCGGACTGGGATTATTCGGTTATCGTGGCCGACTCTGGAGTCCAGGAGCTAAGAAACGGCCTACCGGCTCGGCGAAGGGTCCAATCAGGTATAGCTCGCAGCTGACCAAGCCAGCAAACACCTCAAGAGAGCGAGTCTTCTCGTCCATGCTTGAGACCCTGCCAACTGACAGCAGTCTGGACGCACCGACTCTTGCTGGCTCAGCCATGTCCTGGAATAGTTAGTCATCAGGTGAACTGCCGTGTCCCACCTGAAGTCTTGTCTTGCTGTCGACTACCCAGAATCGCCGCTTTCCACGGACTTCATGATGGACTTGGGCTGTCCCAAAAGTGGATATTGGTCATGGAAAAGCAAAGCCAGAGAGTCACGACAGAGTCAGAGACGCCGAACTGCAGAGGCGAAGCTGCCTGCTGCGTCTTACCGTATTGGATCCCTACTATTACGCTATACGGACAAGAACTTGATGATCAAACCCCTGTCTCTCTTGCCCGTTATCGCGTAGTGTACCTGCATTAGACATTGCGTCAACTGCATGTAAAGCTGTCATGGGAGACGTGTGGAAATCGTGTAGGATGAGGGAGAGCGGCTTTGCATCAGGTCACAGTGACAAAATCTCCTAGGACAATGCATCCAGCTACAGCTGTCATCCGGAGCTGATATTGGGTACCAGGTTCGAGGCTTCTCGTTGACCCAAGACCACCAGCGTCCACCCCATTCCAGTTAGGACATCGGCCGACACGCTCTCAACCCCCAGCTACATCGCGCGGCGCCCCGTGGCAGCCATCGCGATATCCCCCCAATCAGTGTCAATCATTGCCCATCTTGCAATTTCCCAGGCCCCTATCCCGCACTTGGGTCCGGCGCAGGCAAGGAACCTCCACCGTCTCTAAGCCCGGACCTCGCGATAATTGGAAGCCACCCTCACTTGGAAGTCTCGCTTACACCGCACTGTTGGCTACCATCGTGAGAACCATGTTGGCACCACGCCTTTCCCTTCTGGGGCCGACTACGACGAAGTCAGCCGCAGACTTGGCGAAAAGTTTGCTTCATGGGGGAGGAGGGCCCAAACCGAGGGACTGACGCTCGGTACTTTTTGGCCTTCTGAACTGGCTTTTCTCGTGGCGGCTGTGCCCCTGGCTGGCGTGTAAGTGCCCAATATGCCACTCAAACGGGGCGAGAGGACGGCGTATTCACGATGTGTGGGCATGAGCATCATAAGCAGCTCGACGGCCACCGCTCCTGAATATCGCCTTTCCTCTCTCTTCACGCACCACCGTCGACAACTCCCGTGCCGTCCAGCAGCATCTCCCCTAGAGCCGTTCTGCTCGTCCTACGACGTATCTCACGTCAAGTCATTCGCTTTACCACTACCAATAATACATCACCACACGTTCTCATAATCATAATACCACCCATCCCCCACAATGGCCCCGTCACTCTTTACCCTCGGCACTGCTGCCCTGGCTTTGGCTGGAGACGCTGCCGCCAGGCAGTTTGTCCTCGAGGACACGTACGATTCGTCCAACTTCTTCGACAAGTTCGACTTCTTCGAGAGCAGATATGGCACCGGCAACTACAACGACGTCGACCCGACTTCGGGGTATATCAACTACCGCAACCGTGCTGACGCAAAGGCTCTTGGCCTCGTCAACTCCAACAACGGCGAGGTCTACCTCGGTGTTGATAACACCACAGTCACCAGATTCCCTGGTGTCGGTAGGAACAGTGTGAGGCTCGAGAGCAAGAGCTTGTACAACAAGTCTCTCATGGTTGCTCGCTTCAGCCACCTGCCCAAGCCTGTCTGCGGTGCTTGGTCCGCCTTGTAAGTCCACTTCTCGTGCCCTTCTCGCAGTTCCACGTTCTAAGATACCCAAGTTGGTCATATGGCGCCCCTTGGCCCACAAAGGGCGAGCTCGACTGGTTTGAGGGCTGGAACAACCAGGCAAGTAAATCCCGACGCGTACACAACGTTACGGCTCAACTAACAACCCCGAAGGCTGTCAACAAGCCTGCTGCTCACACCTACCACTCCTCGGAGCAGGGCGAGTGCACCATCAGCTCGGCAGGCCAGACTGCCACTGTCGACACTCCCAACTGCGACCAGTGGGCTCCTGGCCAGTACCAGAATCAGGGCTGCACGACAACGGCTGACAAGTCCGACCCGTGGGGTTCCAGCCAAGGTGGCATCTGTAAGGAGCCCTGAAACATGTGTTTACAGCCTATCCATGCTGACGACGACAACTACAGACGCCGTCGAACGGACTGATGAATACATCAAGTTTTTCTGTAAGTGTTCCGATACATCAAGAAATCGATGAGATCATCACTAATGACTCCCTAGCTTGGCACCACGCCGCTGCCCCCAAGGACATCGACTCCGATTACCCAGACACCGCCGCCTGGGGCATCCCCACGATGCTGATCTCCAACGACAAGTGCAACATCAACAACCACTTCAAGGACCAGAGGTTGGTCATCAACATCGACTTTTGCGGTGTTCTCGCCGGAGAGCCCAACATCTGGGGAGGCATGTGCAAGGCTTCGACCGGGCACGACGTCTGCTCCTCCTACGTCGCCGAGAACCCCTCTGCCTTCAGCGACGTCTACTTCAAGGTCAAGGACATTCGTATCTTCAAGGAGGGAAGCAAGCCCGTTGTTTCGTCCACGGTTTCCTCGTCTGCCAGCGCGTCTGCCTCTCAGTCAGCATCCGCCAGCGTCAGCGTCAGCATCAGCGTCTCCGCCTCTGGCTCGGTCAGCGAAGCTGCCTCGGTTTCTGCGTCTTCCACCGCCTCCGTGTCTGAGAGTGCTTCCCTGTCGCAGAGCAGTTCTGCTCAAGTCTCCGACAAGACTGTCAGCGTCAGCGTTTCTGACTCTGCTTCTGCCACCGCCACCACCACCGCCACCGCGTCTGCCAGTGGCTCTATCACTGCTTCAGCGCCCGTTTCTGAATCTGTTTCTGCTACCGTCATTGGCTCTTTCACTGCTTCAGCGTCCGTTTCTGGCTCCGTCACCGAAGCCGCCACCGGCAGCGCTTCAGTCACTGCATCGATCTCTGGCTCTGCCTTTGCTAGCACAAGCGTCTCCGAGTCTGGATCTGATAGTGACGCCGCCACCGGCAGCGCCTCTGTCTCTCAATCTGCCTCTCAGCCTGCCTCTGTCAGCATTTCGGTTTCCGGCTCTGTCAGCGATGCTGCCACTGGCACCATCACGGCGTCCGCCAGTTTCACCCAGATCGGTGCTGCGTCTACGAAGACCGGCACCGTTAGTGGAAGCATTTCGGACGAGGACGTTTGCACCGATGAAGACTTCTCCCAGACCGTCACCAACAAGCAGACGCAGACTTCGCTTCCCACCCAGTCAGGCTCCCAGAGCCTCACTGAGAAGCAGACACAAACCTCTGTTCCTGTCAATTCGGGCTCTCAGATTGTTACCAACCAGCAGACCCAGACTTCGGTTCCGACCCTGTCGGGCTCTCAGACCTTCACTGAGGAGCAGACGCAAACCTCCGTTCCTGACAAGTCGAAATCCCAGCTTGTCACCAACAATCAGACGCAGACCTCCATCCCGGCCCCTGGCTCGTCGACCGAGGTCGATCTCACCACCTCCACCGTCTACACCACCAAGGTTTCTACCATCACCGCCTGCCCTCCGTCGGTTACGAACTGCCCAGGCCGCATCGGCCAGGTCGTCACCGAGACCATCGCGCTCTACACCACAATCTGCCCTGTCACCGACATCCCCGGCCCCAAGCCCACGGAGCCCGTCAGGGGCAACGACAAACTCAACCCCAACCCCGGCCCGGGCCCCATTCCTGCCCCTGTCCCGGACGTCTCGACCACCGTCCTGACCAAGACCTACACCATCACAAAGTGCCCTTCCACCGTCCCCGACTGCCCCATCGGAAGCGTGACGACCAAAATCTACACCCAAACCAACTCGGTCCCGGTCGTCACCAGGGTCCCCACCGGAGGCGTCCCCGTTCCCGTCGTGACCAAGATCCCCACGCCTCCGACGCAGGGTGCCCCCCCCGTCGCGACCAAGATCCTCTCCCTCAGCTCCGCCCCGGGCATCATCCCGCCGCCCAAACCCACCGGCGGTCACGGCAACGGAACTTACGGCGGCGACGGGGGCAACAAGCCTCCCGTCGTCCCCGGTCAAAACTCCACCAAACCCATCATCACCAAACCCTCCACCCTCACCGTCACGAAGCCCATCGGCACCGCCTCCCCTTCCAAGCCCGTCGTCATCGCCAACGCCGCCGCGCAGGCGGGCGTCAGCTTCGCTGTCGTGGCGCTCGCTGCCTTCTTCACTCTGTAAGAGGGGAGAGAAAGATGACGGGCGAGCTGAGAAAACGAGAGGCGGAAAAGAGAGATATATACCTTAATTATCTACTTCTCTAGGAAGAGAGAAGTGGACCTGACTTTGATCTGAGCAAGGGGCATCTTAATGTCCCCTCTGCTTTCTTTTGTCAAGATCTGCAGATATCCTCCGCGTTATATTCGATGTTCACATTTTTTTGTACATAGATTCCTCTTCTGGAGACGGGTACTTGTTTGGCTAGATGTAAATGCAGCTTTGTTGAATGGGAAGTCGAGAGTCTTACCATAGAATACACATTTTTGCTACGATTCATATCCGACTCATAAACTACCTGATACTCGGGGCTTTCAAAAGAGGGGGGAAGCCTTCGACATCAGAAAAGATCAATTTTGTCTATGGCTCATAGTCCTATGCCTTTTTTCTGTTTGGAAAGAAATACTTTACATGGAATCAAGGACGATGATGCTGCCGGACCTTTGTGTCCCCAACCCTTTTACCTCTTCGGACGTGACGTAACCGGGATCCGTGGATAGATCCCACGATAAGATAATTCAGCGCGCGCCGCTTCAAAAAGACGTCAGAGAAGCCGCCAGTTGTAGTCGTCTCCCAAAATGCTTGCCGCGAAGCCCCGGGGTTTGCCCCTCGTGGTCAAGTACGCAAATCTTGACCCCTCTCAAATCTCAGTAATAGCTGCCAATGTTGGCAAGACTCTGCTTGAATCCCCTCGCATCCGAGGGTTGATGCTATCTACCCCCCTTCTGCATCTTGGTCATCTCAGTCTGGTACCGGATCTTGAAGCCGTTGCAAAGCGCTCTCATGTCGGGGTAAGCCTGCTTGAGCAGCTCGAAGCCGCCAGGGATGACCCGCACCGGCCACGAGTTGACGCGCGACGAACGACTCGCCTTGAAGCAGAGCCAGAAATAGCCCGGGTGCTTGACATCGATACAGAATGCGTACGCAGAACGGTTGGGGTTGGCGTCGATGTAGGTCGTGAGCCATTTTTCTGTGATGTAGTTAGCCGGGTTCAACAGCAACAGGCGGCGCATTTCATATGCTTACCGAGGTCGGGCTTGGACCGCTTCTCAAACTTCTCGTGCTGCATCATCTCGTCCACCTTCCTGGACATCGCCTCGATGTGTTCGTGGATCAGTTCGTCCAGGTCCTTGTAGGTGAACTTTCCGCCGACCCTGAGTAGCTTGCCCACGGAGAATTCATTGTCCTTTTGCAGTTCCAAGACGTCAACGTGCTGGAAAACGCCGTCGGCGACCTTCCAGGTAATAGCAAGATGATCGTTGCCCTTCGACGAAGGGCGAATGATGACCTCTCCGGCTGGTTGAGTGCCAAGCCATTGCTCCGCCTCCAAACCGTTGAAAGGCTTGAACATGGGATGCTTGATGACTCTCTGGGTGCGACCTGTGGTCTTGTCCTTCTCGCGAAGCTCCTCCCTGTCGGCAGCCTCCAGCCGCTCGTCCCACTGCCCATGACCGTGCAACAACTGACGTCTGTATGGCCGCTTGACCTCAGCTTCCCTCGCAGACAGCTTAGCGATGAAGTCTTTGTAGTTGACCTCGAGGATCTTGACTTGCACAGTCTGTCCGTTCTGCAGAATACCCCTCACACGCATGCCGTCGGGGCCATCGGGCGCTTCAATACGGCCCTCGATACCGCAGTCCAGCTTCACAATGGCGAAGTCGTCTTTGACGATACGAACGTTGACGGGTATAATCATGCCCTGGGCGAGGGTATCTTTGGTCTCGCCAGTGAACATGGTAAAGATCTCGCCGGGGCCAAGAGTTGCAAAGTTGCGTCGCAGTTCCTCGTATGGCGCTTGGAGTTCGGCACGGATGGTCTCGAGAGTGGCGCGTTTTCGCTGACTGTAGTTGCGCTCAAGCTGTTCCGCATATTCCTCTAGAATGAGCTCGTTGACCTTTTCTTGTTCATCTTCCTTAAAGAGCTTGCGGACAATGGCCCCAGGGCCGTTGTGGTCAGTCTCCGCCTTGACGTCCTCCTCATCGAGTTCTAGAGCATCAGCCGCCATCTTGCGACCTAGCTCGTAGTCCTCAGGATGAACACGAGTGTTGTCGAGAGGGTCGGACGAGAGATTTGTCGCGTCGTAATCAATGAACAAGAAACTGGCGCAATTGTTCCATACCCTTGGACCCACGACTGGCAACTTTCCGCTGTCAGGGTCTCCGACGAGCTCGTCTCGACTGCCGACAGCGCCACCGTTGGCGTTGATGGCCTTGATCACGCTTGTGGCTTTGCGAGGACCGAGACCGGCAACATATGGTAGGAGGTTTGCTGTATATGCATCGCCGACAGCCTCGTTGATGTTCACACCGCAGAGGTTGACCATGTCGACCATCGCAGACTCGAGGTGCTTGAGCAGCTTTTCCTGGGGCAGAAGTTGCTGGCAAGGGTGGAACGCTAGCGATGCAACATCCTTGCCGAGAGCTGCGTATTCCTTCAACGGATTTTGCATATAGTGCGCCAAAGCGATGCAGTATCTTGTCAGCGGGTTGAGTGTAGGGTGCTCGGCGATTGCCCGAGGGCTGTCCTTGTATAAACGGGCGACCTCATCATTGACAATAATTACTTCGAGTGGCTCCGTTCTGTACTCGCCGAGCTCGGGGTCGTCAAACTCAGGTCCCATCAAGCCCTTTTCGCTGATGAGGCCCTCCAAGTCTCTTACAAGCTTCTGAGTATCGGCGAACCATCCACTGACACCGATCGCGTCGGGCCGGCGTCTGGTGACAATCTCTACAAACTCGTCGCGAGATCGTTCGTCGCGTGCCAAGTTGCCGAGCTTACCTTGCTCGATGACACGGCCATCTTCCTCGACCGACACCCAGCAGGTGGGATCACGGGCGGGGTCTCCCATGCCGTTTGACAAAGTTATGATACGAGGAACGGTGCCGAGAATCATGCCCTTGGGCTTGTAAGGCGCCTGGTCGAGTCTCTTCGAGTACTCCTCGCGGCAAGCCTTGAGCACCTCTTCTTGGCAAGCTGTGCGGAGCGACTCTTTGACTCCCTTGGCAATGATCTTGGATAAGCGTGGAACCACAATGTCGAGAACCTTTTGACGCTCGTCGTTCCAGCGGTCAGCGAGCTCACTGTAGTTATCCGAAATGAACTCTTGGCGCAGATGACGCCTGAAGCCCTCATCGTTTTCCAAGGTTAGCTTCACCTCGATCAGGCCATCCTCTTCGGCCTTCATCATCTTGAGGTAGAGGTCTGGTTGACGAGCGACGTCGGCGATTGTCTGGTTGATGAGGTACTTGACTTCGTAGAAGGGGTGAGACTCGTCAATCTTCTTCAGACCCTTCTCCGTTCGTCGACAGCTGATCTCGCCCATCTGGTAGAAGTTGACCCTGAAGTGCTTGCGCATGCGAGGGTTCACGAAAAGCTCCTCGGCGTACATCTGTCGAGCGGCATTCATGACGGAGTCGCCAGTCTGGAATTCTTCGTCGGTGAGGGAATCGGCTAGGTCGTCGGGGAGCTGGCTCGGGTCGTCGGCAATGACTTTGTTCCCTTCTCGCAACGTGTTTTGGGCAAATCGGTCGGAGGTTATGCCGTACGCACGAACGAAGTTAGATGCCTTACTCTTGCGGATGCGATCGAGGAGGTTGGACTTGGAGCCTGGGCGCTTCATCTGTGTAGAGTTCCCGTTGATCAACGACAAGTCCTTGAGCTCGGCGGCGTACTGGAAGTGAAGATAATCCTGCAGGTCCTGCAGTTCCTCCATCGTCGCAGCTTGGGGAATCATGTCTGCTAGAACGTCGTCGTTGATACTAGTAGACGCTTTCAGGTTCTCAAACGTTTTCTCCAACGCATTTCGCTTCTCGATGAGTGAGCGGAATTTGATGTCGAGCTCCAGGATACGCCAGAGATCGTCTTGGGTGAGAAGCTTGTCGGCGCTGACGATGTATTCGGGAGCATCGGGGTCGTCGCGGTGATCAGGGTTCTTGGTCTTCTTGGCGTGAATGAGATAGTCCTTGCGATGTTGAAAGACGTAGGGAACTTCGACGTCGTCGACGACGAAGAATTCGAGGACTTTTCCAATAGCCTTAGTAAAAGGACTGTGAAGTTCGGACTGGAGCATCTTCTTCGGCCACATCAAGGCAGCGATCCATCGCGCTTCCTCTTTGAATTGTTCGGCAGTGATTTGCAGCTGCTTGAACTGCTTCCGATCCAGCTGGAATCGCTCGGGCTCGTCGGTGAATCGGATCTGGTTGTCTTCGTCGGTCAGGAGCTTCTCCGTCAGCTGCGAGGGCTCGAAAACGTCCTTCAGCTCGATGGCTTGCTCCTCGCGCTCTCGGTCTTCCTCGTCGTCTTCCATTTGAAGCGCCCAGTGGTAGTCCTCTCCATCGCCAAAGATGGCCTCCATATCCTCCAAGGCATCCTTGTCAAGCCCGGCGGTATCTACCACGCCTCCAACACCCTTTTCGCGCGGTCTTGCGACTTCGGCGTCTTCGAGCTGGCGCGCTCGCTCGTCTTCGTCCTCCGGATAGTCCTCTTCGATGAAGTCGTCGAACTCGTCGGCCTGGGCGCGGTAGTTGGCCCGGCCGTAGTGTCGCTGGTCGTTGGCTTCTTCGTCGTCGTCCGAAAACATGTCTTCCAGACCGCGCCTCTCGGGACCGCGGTCATCTTCATCTCTGTGGCCACGCTTCAATCGCTTGAACTTGGACTGTGAAGCTGGTCAGTATCGTGAAGGAACAATGCATAGCCATACGCGAGGTCCTACCTGGGTGGGCGCACGACGCTCGACTTGCTCGCCGATGAGCTCCAAATCATCCTCGTCGAGCTGTTCTTCTTCTCCCCTGTCGCGATGTTCGCGCTTCCTCTTGACGGTTCGATCATGGCCATCTGACTCCTCGCCCTCTTCCTCTTCCTCGTCGACGATGAAGCCTTCGCGAATCTGCAAGATAACAGTGAGTCATGGCGCCTGTCGCATGTTTATCGTGCCCTTACCCTACGCGCTTCTTCTTCGTCCTCGTCATCTTCCTCTTCCTCAGAGGAGTCTTCAGGGGCCACATTTCTTCTGCGGTTGACAGGCTCGGCATCTTCGTCGATGGACTCCTCCTCGTCGTCGTCAAGCTCAGCCTCGCCATCGACGAAGTCGCGCATTGAGTTGCTCATCTTGAGATCGCTCGAAAAGGGTGCAGGCGCGCGTAGTCGATGTCACGTCGGTGGCTGACTGCCCGACTCGTTGTCGTAGGAATAAGGTTGCTTGGATCGAATCGCGGGGCAGTATTTTGTATTAAAACGCAGCAGTCGACGTGGAATAGGGGCAGTGATAAATGAGAAGAAAGGCGAGATGGTGTTGGTTGGTTAAATCATCAAATCCTCAGAGAATGCGCCCTTGACCAGGCAAATTTCGGTGGCCGCTTCACTGGGAATCATTGAGAGCTTGGACCTCCTGCTCCAGCGCCTTGTTGCCAGCCTCGCCAGGCAGGTAAGGTACCTTGGGAAGGTTCCATTCGCCATTTGTGGATATAGCAAAACATCCGCTTCTCGGAAGCAGCAAGGCTTTATCTTATCAGTTTATCCGAATAGCTCTGCTCACTATCTAGGTACCTAGGTACGATCCAATGTAGATTCCCAAAGACCAGCTGCTACTAACTGCTCCACCAATTATCGGCCTCTCAAAGTCGTGCACAACTGTTGCAAAAGTCATGACTCAGGTGCTGGCTATGAGGTCGAGGAACAGAGCTACAACCTTCAAGTCTCGAAGAGGACAAGCAGAACAAATTAGTCAGCGAAATACCTCGTGCTAATAGCAGATACGCCTGTCAAGTACTGTCTCAAAGCGCGATGAGGGCTTCGGATGACACGATATCACGAGAGACTATGTCCAGCATCAAAGGTCAACTTCCCGTTATCGCCTGGTCCCAAAATTCTCCATAACGAGTGTTGAAAGCTCAATTGTCATGTTGGTACAAGCGCTGGGTAGAAAAGTGAACACAGACGTGCCTTGTAGGCAAATCCAGTATGCTCAAGTTTGGATTGATGGATGAATTGCCGTAGAAGCCGCTGGCCTCTGAGACTTGTCAGTTATCATGGCACAGGCAGTGCCCATCCAAAGGCTCTTTCAGTATGTACAACCACCAAGACGAGCAGCGGATTCATCACGTATCCTTTATCGTTTTCATACGCGCTCGGGCAACCAGAATGGAGTCTTTTGGGAAGCCAGGGAGGGAGGCAGGCACACAGACCATACAAAGTTGATTGGTGTGGGAGGGGCAAGTGAGACACCAAACCGGTTTGCGATTCAAGACTCCAGCGCAGAGTGGTCGAAGAGGAATTTCTTCAACGTTGGCCTAAAATACTCATCCACTTAGATTTGTCAGATTTACCTCTTTGTGACCAGTTTACGTTCAGTCCAGACCAACGTGAGAGCCCCTGCCACAACCTAAGAAACTAAATGTGACGGGTCACCAGTGTGATGGCGCGGTTGACTGCATTGGATTGGGCAGAAGTGGTTAAGAGATGGACGAATGATTTGACGGCCATCTGCCTACTGTGTAGGCATCTGAATCCACACACAGCAATTACTTTGCATTATCCGTACCGTACTCCGTACTCCGTACAATTATATTGACGGTGCGTGGGGACCTTATTGTTAGACGAAGCTGGTCCCTCCGTTGACAACCCTGCATCACCCCGCTGTGCTATGGTTTTGTGACTCGTGTTTACCCACATGGGGTTTGTAGTTAACAGAGATGAACGTGGTTCTATGGTATCATCCACCTTCTCTGAACACCTATTTTACCTCGCGAGTTGCGGCAGGTTGAAAGACAATCCCAACTACGGGCCGCGACAAGCCAGAGATTCCATGTCGACATGCCGTCGTGCATCATTCTTGATGGCCCCAGCGGACGGGTCTCGTCTGCAAGGTCTTCTGCTCTGTACTATGTACGTAGACAAGAAGGATTCTGTATGTGTGGCTGGGTTCCTTGTACTATGCCGCCCAAGGCAATGTGGCTCAACACTACATATAAAACGTACGTCAAGCGTGCCTTTATTCCGTATCCCGGATTGGATCGCGCCGCCTCCAAAACACTGGCGGCCGGGTGTCAAGTTGCTGGACTGATGTCTGCTGGTGTTACCGGACTACTATTCTCGCATTTACCTTTTACACAAAGGTATAATAGATGGTCCCTTACCTCCATGCTCAAGTGCGTCTCGGCATGGATGATGCCCATCGGTTCTGTGGAAAGTCAGCTATCAGCCATTGTCGCAGATATTCGAACAGAGGAAAGAAGCGACCAGGCAACGGTTCAGATACTCAAAAAGCAAGTGCAAATGTCGATGGAAGAAAGATAGACAAAGCATCGCAAGGGTTTCAGAACCGATACCTGTCCGTACTCACCTCACCTGGCCTTGCCTTCTCACCAGGGGACCTCAGGTAATTACAGAGTAGCTAGCTTACCTGACCATACCTCCAAGGGGTCCACCGTCGGGTACGCTACAAACCCCAACTCGCCGATACCCAGGTCAAGGTCCAGGTCCACAGCAGCCGCTCCCTGATCCGAAACCCTTTCTGCGGCCCCCATTTGCTGGCTAGGCCTTCCTGTTGAGTTGTTGGAGCCCCGTGTCTCGATATTAAATTGGCGGGACCGGCCTGAACTGTAAGTATAGGTGGGCTGGCTGCGTTGGCGTTGCTGCTCCTGCTCCTGCTCCTGCTCCTCCTCCAGTGTTCCGGTGTCTACTTTCTACTACTGCTATAGGCCTCGTGTGGTGGGCTTCACACGCGTCAACGCCTACCCTCCGCCTAATTCACTGCTCGCACTTTACTGTTTCACCCAGCTAACTGTGCATCATTCCGAAGCACCTGCAGCAAGTGAAGTGCAGCACCATATTTGGCTAGCCCTGCCAGAAACTCTCTTGCTTTGTGTCCTGTCGAGCAAACCAACCAGACCAGGAACCATTGACCTCCATCATCCATCTACTAATTAGTCTCCTAGGTAGGTAGGCCACGTTGACGCTGGGCTGGGCTTACACAGTACCTACCTAATTAGTACCCAATAGGTATTCTCGGGTACTTTTTTGCACCCATCTGTTTCCGTTGTCAGGCTGTTTTTGCCAGCGTTCAGCGTACAGCGCAGTGTGGTGTGCTTCGTTCTTCTCACACATGTCCCATCCTCTACACGCCCAAGGCTTTACCCTCCCCTCTTCTTCCTTGAAACTTCACCAACCATACCCGATACGAGTGTCACCTGTTTCCTTCGAGAGGAACCCCATTGATTCCGTGGGGTTTCCCTTTTACTCCTATTCATCAAACCGGAGCCCGTTGCCTATTTCTTTGTCGCCTGCCCCTCGACCCTCGCTCGCACACGGGGTTGCCTCCCTACTTTGCCTTACCGTTTAACCCCACCTTGGCCGAAACGGGACGTGGACGGGACACCATCGAGAGTAACTACACCGACAAATTTCTAGTCCGTCGACGCCCCTCTTTCCCCCTTTCCAGCACTCACTCAAGCTTACCTAGGTTGTAGTTCACCTCGGATACTCTCCTGTGGTCCACTATATCTACCCTTGGTCGTTACTAAAACCCACTCAACCGCCCGCCGTGAATTTGCGACTGCGACACCCCTCGTCACCTCGCATCGAGTAACCTGTTCTTCTCGTCGGAAGACGCCTGGCCTCTTACGCTGCTCTTTGCCGACGCCCTCACTTTTACTGATCGTTGCCATCTTCGTCGCGTGGACAGCAACCATTTGCCCAGCGTATCCTCACTCGACACTCACGACACGAACGTCGCGCAACTTCGATCATCGTCTTCGACCGCTCGCGAATACAGACGATAACACCGTACCCATAGTGGACTTGCAGTACTGCTCAGTCCCTGGCACTACCATCACGGCAACTGGAGGGCATGACCACGTCCCTCTTGTCATCGCACTCACTGGTCTAAGCCAGTCTCCTCGTCGCTTCCAACAAGCAAAGCTCCTAGAGAAAGCCAGTAGCCCAACATGGCTGACCCTTTCGCGCCCCGCTCTATGAAGCGCAAGAACGTCAAGGGCCTTGCTCTGACGCCCGCTGCCCCCAAACCGCCGCCGACCGCCGAGACCAGCAGACATGGCTTCGATCCCCGCGATAAGGATGGCGGTGATCAGTCAGCGCAGCTGGAGATCGGCATCGAATACAAGCTGGACTTGAGACCAGAGGACCTCGAAATCTTGAAGGAGCTTGGCTCCGGAAATGGAGGCACCGTCAGCAAGGTCAGACACGTTCTGACAGGAACTGTCATGGCTCGCAAGGTCCGTGTATTGGTGTCAAGAGCTCTATTCGGCCACTAATAGACAGCCACAGGTCATCCACGTTGAGGCAAAGAAGGAGATGCGCAAGCGCATCGTCCGCGAATTGCAAATCATGCATGGTTGCTCATCCGAGTATATCGTGAACTTCTATGGCGCGTTCCTTAACCCCCATAACGACGTCATCATGTGCATGGAGTACATGGACGTCGGGTAAGTTCAATCGGATTCTGAGTAACATGGCCTTTGGCTGACTTCATGAAAGTTCGCTGGATCGAGTTTCGAGAATATTTGGACCTGTGCGAGTCGACGTGCTAGGCAAGATTGCCGTTGCCACATTGGGGGGTCTGACCTACCTCTACTCCAAGCACCACATCATGCACCGAGATATCAAGCCCTCAAACATTCTTGTCAACTCGAGAGGAAGCATCAAGTTATGCGATTTTGGTGTTTCTGGAGAACTCATCAACTCCGTTGCAGACACTTTTGTCGGAACATCGACGTACATGGCGCCAGAGCGAATCCAGGGCGAGAAGTACACCGTCAAGTCGGACGTGTGGAGTTTCGGTCTGTCCGTCATGGAACTTGCCATTGGCAAGTTTCCATTCAACGCCAGCGAACAACTTTCCGACGGCGAGTGTGCGCCAGCTGGCATTCTCGATCTGCTACAGCAGATTGTCCACGAGCCGGCCCCACGGCTACCCAAGAGCGATGCTTTCCCTTCTATCCTAGAAGACATGATCCAGAAGTGCTTATACAAGAACCCCGATGAGCGACCTACGCCACAAGAACTCTTTGTAAGCCAACTTTGACCGTGCTTATGAACCCGTGCTAACGCCTTCAGGATCGCGATCCTTTCGTCCAAGCTGCGAAGAGAACCCCCGTCGATCTAAGGGAATGGGCCGTCAGTTTGATGGAAAGAGACAACCGGAAGTCCCACCTTGCACCCCAACTGTCGCCCGCCACCCGCGACCTTTTGAACTCCAGTGACTCTCCAACCCACAATGGCGGATCCACAAATGAGCGCTCGCTCGACACGCCAACCTCGGGGGAGATCCCCATCGCCGGAGCCGGGATAATCTCACCTCGGGAATCCGCGACCCACTCGAATCGGTCCCCCACAAGAAACGGCAGTATCACCGCCATCAGCAGCCGACAACAGGCTTCTGGCCATCCTGGCATGGGGCAAAGAATCGTAACGACAAACTCCATTCCCAAGTCAGGAGAATACCCCAATAGTGCTGGTCCCATCAGTGCGAACGCAGCGTCATTCAGTCTTCCCGTCCGTCCGGCACCTGGTGGTCCTCTCCCGCCAGCTCCACCTCGTAAAGGCACTCCGGATGAGACCAGACGAGAGAACCGAAGGCAAGCTACATTCGGCATGCCTCCGGCTCCTAGAAGCTACGCAAGTGATGTGTACAACGGCTCCTCCAACTAGTCGCGGGAAGGCTTCAATTACACACACGACGCTAGGCTCCATCCACCCCTGGTGGCCTCGCAGGACGAAGGAGTGCGAGAGCGCCTTGTTTCGATACAATGGTCGAACTTGGCTGGTGATGAGGGACCGAGAACCTGCAACCTCTCTAATCATCATCATCATCCGACTGTCTTCCGATCACCCCCCGAAGACCGAGTTGAGCGCGCCATTGCCTCGGCACCGCTCTACCCTACCCATCACTCGCCTAAGGAGGGTCACGAAACCCGCCAATGTCGTACGGGGAGCAACAACACTTGCTTGGAGGACCCATTTATCTGAAATCTCGAAGAAGAACCTAGGCAAACGCTTGTCCCAGCCCAACGGCCCGGCTCACAAGCTTTCCTTCAAGTCGAATGTCATCGCTGCTCCCCTGCTGCATCGCTCGGCGTGTTTATTGATGTTTGCACACGCCGCCGGCCCGGCCGATTTCTGCTGCGAAACCCACACTGGGTCAACATGTCTAGAACGCTTGGACAGAGTGGTCCATGGACTATGACCGTGGACCGTGGAGGGGATGGAGGTTGTCACAAATCAGATTGGAGCTGTAGCTAGCGAATATGGCGGGCGGGTTCATTGTAGGCGTACACGTTATCTAGACAAACCGAGAAATGCTTGAGCGCATCTTTCGATACCGGGTCTACAGAATTCGAAATGTTGCTCTCTCTGACAATGCTTTGAAGAAGCCGACCAACACACATCACGCCACAGCGGGTCGTTTTCGCCACTTTCCGGCTGCCTCTGCTATCCGGTCTGGTGAACCTGCAACGGAAGCAGCTGCGGTCATGAGGCAGTGGATGCTGCCCTACTCCGAAATCCTTCTTCAAGAACTGTGATCAGCTCATCCAACCGCCGGATGACGAAGTCGGTATGGTCGTGGTTCACCAAGTGCACATTGACGTCGTTGGCCAGCAGCACCGTCGCAGCCCCAGCTCTCCGACCCGCCGTCATGTCATCAATGGAGTCTCCTACCATGATGAGAGCGCTGGCATCGGCCTGAACCTCCCTCGTTCCAGCATCGGTAGAGTCTTTCGTGAGACCCCAGGTCTTTGCAATGTGCAGAATGCCAGCGGGGTCGGGCTTGGGTGGTCGAAAGTCGCGGGTAATGATGGGCTCGAAAAGGGAGCCGTCCAGAAACTTTGCGAGGAGGTGGGCCACGGGGGCGTCGAAGTTGCGAGTACAGATGCCCTTGCGAACGCCACGGCTATCTAGGTAGGCCATGAGCTCTACGAGGCCCGGTTGAGCGACTTGGGAGGCCATGGCCGTGCGCTCGATCTGGCGGATGGATTCCATGGCCGTCTCTTGAGCCTCTGTGGTCGGGAGAGAATAGATGTGGTCTAGGATATCTACCGATTTTGTGATTTTAAGGGCATCACGCATCTGGCCGAACATGTACGTTTGAGGTTCACTGCCAGGTGTTAGTTTGTGTGTTTGGTCACCGCACTGAGTTTCGAGTTTGCATGGTGAGAGGAGCTATGGTCCAGATGGGCTCGTTTGGTATCAAAACCCAATGCCCCCCAACCAAAACATCTTTTATGCTCAGTTTGCAGAACCCTCGGTGCTAGGCAACGTACGTACCATAGTGTTCCGTCGACGTCGAAGACAATGCCCTTGAGGCGAGGAGCTGTCGAGTTCGCACCTGGCTTCAACGGGGCGAATTGTCTGGGGGCGATGGTGGCCATCCTGGAGGCGAATCTCTTCATAGAAAACTTCGGGGTCTAACAATTGCTCACTGGGTCTTGAGTAGAGGCGCGGAATGATCTCTTGGTCGAGACCCTGTACTCCAGAATGCGATATCTGGTGCGCGTCGATACTGACAGACGGCAGACGGGCATCTTTGACTGAATAGTACGTACCCAACAGTGGCGAGCATGAGTCGGGGCGGGGACTAAAAGGCTTCGATTACGTAGAGGACCCCACATGGAGTACCTGCCGCCGGTTTGCAGAAGAAGCGGCAAACTACGATACACAATACAGAAATATTTTTTCGCCCTTGCCTATTCTGCAGTTGTCAGTTAATCCATGTTTTCCATCCGTCCATGCTCTGGTTGATTCATTATTCATTGTTACTATCAATACTGTCTATCATCGGCGATGTTACGAGGCCAACCGTCGAGATAGTGTACACAGTATGGCGTTCACAGGCCAGGTGCCTGCTTGCCTTAGCTTGCTGTAGCGGCCACACGGCACAGAGAACTAGAGTGGGAACTCGAGGCAGCTTGATTGGACACGATGCACCGTTGGACCCTGGCGGGGGGCAGGTGACATGGATGCGTTGATACTTCTCCATTCCTCTCAGGTCACAATTCTTGTGGAAAGAAGCTACCGATCGACAGCCAGACCTGCGGTGCTAGACAACAGACCGCTCGCTCACTGCAGCCGCGTTGCTGATGCTCGGCCGTTGGGTTGTCAAGCCAGTTGTTGAATCGCATTTGCTGTTGGCGAGAGACCAGATCTGACGGGAGGGGATTCTCGCATATTGTTTCCTCGTCCAAGTAGTGCAACTAAAAACGGCCACTTTATTTATTTATCTTTTGGATCATTCCAGAGGAGAAAAGGAAACACGCTTTAGCTGCCTGGGGTCATATAGCTCCCAGAGCTTCCCGCCCGAACGAGCATTCCTTCTGCACGACTGCTCCAATACGGCTGGGAAATCGGGTGGTGCGCAACACCCAACGTGATGAGCTCGTCGGCCAGCAATCAATGGCCTCCTAGGCGCCCGTCCAAGCGGAGCGTAAGTAGACAGACCTTGCCGCGTCTTGGTTTCTTCATCGTGTTTGTGCCGCGTTCCTTGCGATCAGCCGCTGACGCCGCAATGCGCCTCGCAGAAGCTTCGAAATGGCACATTCATCGTCCCCGGCACTGGGGAGCGTAGTCGCCGCCAATTCTCCCTGCGCGGATCGAGCATCGAGATTCCCTCCCCCGAGATGGACGGCTACCGATCCCTTTACTCCGCCGAGACGACCAGCGAGTCCATCGATGTCGTGAAGCACAATATCAAGACGAGCGCCTTGCACTTCTGGGACTGGCTTCTCTCCCCGGCTGGCAAGGGAGTCTTGAAATGCACCGTGGCATACCTACTTGGCAGCATGGCGACGTTCCTTGCACCTATATCGGGATTCTTGGGAAAGCCCGACGGGAAGCACGTGGTCGCGACGTTGACGGTCTATTTCCACGCCAGTCGGACATGGGGCTCTATGGTCGAGGCTGTTGCCATTGCTACTATCGCTGTGCTGTACGCCGAGCTCGTATCCGTTGTGTCCATGGCCTTCTCTGTCGTGGTGGGCGGGAAGTTGGGCCTCATACCGCTGTCGCACGTTCTCATTCTCACCTTTTGTATCGGCGGCGGGCTTGGCTTCATCGGCTGGGTCAAGCAGAGACTCAACAACCCCCTGGTCAACGTGGGCTGTACGCTGGCGTCCATCGCCATTATTGCCGTCGTCACTAGGGAGGAGGCGATTCACGAGGGCCACTTTTCCGAAGCCAAGATCGTTCAAGTGCTGAAGATGCTGGTAATGGGCATCACCATCACCGCGACAGTCAACCTGTGCATATGGCGAGTATCCGCCCGAGCGCTTCTGCGAACCTCGATGAACGCCGGCGCAGTTTCTCTCGCCGACATGCTCTCGATGATAACGCGCGGCTTCCTGAACGGTTCCGAAAACGAAATCATGTCTGGCGATTTTGCTTTCGTGTCGAAACAGTACAAGGCCACGTATGCCAAGATGACAAAGAGTCTAAGGGAGTCGAAGCTTGAGCATTGGGTTTTGGGACGCGAGAAGATATACGTACTGGAGAAGGCATTGGTGAAGTCGCTTGAGTCTCTTTCTCAGGCCATTGGCGGCTTGAGGAGCGCGGCCAACACGCAATTCGCTTTGTTGAAGGAGCTTCCTCAGGACCCCATGGCGGGACAGTTATCCCCTGGCAGCACCGTCTTCTCCCCAACGCTTTCTCGTGCCATGTCCCAGTATCTCAAGGGCTCGCGAGAAAGGTTCGCCACCTTGGCCTCTATCGAAGAGGATGATGAGCTCGAGGACGAAACGGAAAGTCAACCCAGTCCGGAAGAGACGGCAAATGGGCTACCGCTGTCTCTTCCGCCGTTCCGTTCACCTTCCGAAATCTTCGAGCTCTTTATAGCACTGCTGGGCCCGTCGATGAAGTCTTTGGCGTACACTCTCTCTGAGATCCTTCGAGAACAGGCTTTTGCTGCAGGGCCGGATTCCAAGATAACGGTGAACCCGCATTTCAAGCACAGCCTACAGGATGCCATGTCGCTGTACAACCACGCGAGGACAAACGCGCTGCATGAACTCTACACCAGCATCGAGCTGGGAAGATCAAGGTCAGAAAAGATTCAAGCCGACATCGAAGAAGTCGCGGCGGCCTGCGGTCACTTCAGTTTCAGCTTGCAACATGTTGCAGAGGACATTGACGCGTACCTGACGGCGTTGGAGGAACTGAAATTCGCCCGCGAGATGGGCTATCGTAGCTGGGACTGGCTGAAGCCCTGGAAGTACTGGAACACCCCTTCGCGGCCGAGGGAGCCAGATCCGAACAGCCTGGATACTGAGAGATTGCTGCAAGAGCCCATCGAGGCGGCCGAGCAGCCTGTGCGACCCATCAGGAAGTCCGCTTTGCCCAGGGGCATTCCAGACACCCTGATCAATCGAAGAGACACCTTCAGCTGGGACGCCGCACCGAACGCCAGCACGATTTTGCGCATCATATCTCAACAGATGCTTAAGTGTCTGAGGGTGCTGGCACGTGATGACAGTAAGTCCAACCGTGAATGTGCAATGTGCAAAGCAGTAGCTGACACCCCTTCGTGCAGTTCGATTCGGTGTCAAAGTAGGCATAGGCGCAATGGCGTGGGCGGCATGTGCGTTTTTGCCAGCAACAAAAGACACCTACAAACACTGGCGAGGTGAATGGGGCCTGCTCTCCTTCATGATCGTGGCATCCATGACAGTCGGGGCTGCCAACACGACCGGCACGGCTAGGTTCATTGGAACAATTGCCGGAGTCATCTTCGCGATGACGGCTTGGTTCATCAGCCAAGAGAATGGCGTTGTTCTCGCGATACTAGGTTGGATGGTCAGCTTTTTCAGCTTCTACATGATGTTGGTCAAGAACAACGCCCCATTCGGTAGGATCACATTACTGGCTTGGAATGTAACGGTCCTCTACGCCTATTCGTTGTCACAAAAGGTAGACGATGACGATGACGACGAGGGCGGATCCAGTCCCCTGATGTTCGAAATTTGTTACCACAGGTTCATCGCCGTCACTCTCGGCATTCTGTGGGGTATCGTCGTCTGTCGAGCGATCTGGCCCATCTCTGGCAGGAGGAAGTTCAAAGAGGGTCTATCTGTATTGTACCTTCAGCTGGGTCTCATTTGGAAGAGAGGACCGCTGGCTATTCTGCTCCGCAGCGACAACACGAGATCATACATGCGAGCCGGGGAAGAGCAGGCCCTTCAGCGCTACGGTACGTTGCCAAAACAGAACAGCGATACGGGCTAATACTAACGACGCTGCAGCCTTCAAACTGGAAGCACTGCGCAACGCTGCAAAGAGCGAATTCGAGCTCCGCGGTCCGTTTCCCGATGCCGCGTACGGCCGCATTATGCAGTCCACGAGCAAGATCCTCGATGGCTTCCATGCGATGCGGCTGGTGACGTCGCGGCGAGGGCATCTGTCCGACGGCGAGAAGGCGCTGCTCGAGTACACGGCGCCGGAGCGTGCCCAACTGTGCGATCGCATCTGCCACGTCTTCCAGGTGCTTGCCAGTTCCATGATGCTTGAGTATCCGCTCACGGATGCCATCCCGTCGGTAGTCGGCAACAAAGACCGGCTGCTTGGCAAGATTTATCAGTTCCGAAAGGAGCATCACCCTTCCACGCAGCCATCATCACCCGGCGAGCCACCCAGCAGCAAGGGTAACGGGGAAAACCTGGCCGTCGATACCAACGGCTACAACAAGAACGAAACTGTTGTCGAGGAAAAGGACTATGCCCTGCTGTATGCGTATACCCTGGTGACGGCACAAGTCGCTCAGGAGTTGGAGTATGTCCAGAGGGAAGTTGAAAACCTCTTTGGTGTTCTTAATACGGAAGCACTGCTGCTGCAATGACGGTTTCGTAATTTGTCTAACGGGACTTTCAAGATGTACACGCGGGTAGTTATATACATAAACGTAGTGGAAAGGAGGACGAGGAGAGGCCAGAGAGGGAAAAAAGCAAGATGATTATGGGAACGCAAGCAACGGCGTTTGGTCGACGGCTGTCTTGTTTAAGGGATACCATTCAGACCACGTTACGAATTTATGTTTTGGCTCAGCGGCGGATGCGGCTTGCAAGTGTACACGTAGGTGCCGCGAATCAATATACCCCTCGTTTCTATATGTTATCCTCGAGTAGCATGTTCATCTGCCTAGCCTCGAAATAGTCAGACCGGGATATGCGGAAACAATGCTCAAGGTGTTCACCTCGTTCGGTCCATTCGCAACTATAACCAGGTAAACCAGCTGCACAGCCTTGTCTCCAGTTTTGGCCGCTACTTGGTTATTTCGGGTAGCTAGCATGTCGTCACATTCAGGGCCGAGTCACCTCAGAGTTGTCGTACACATCGTCAATATGACAAGCACACATACGTGTCAAGAGTTCATTCGCATAAATAGACATCCTCAGCAAAGAAGTGAGATGCGGAATGCTCGAGGTCCAACTCTTCAAGTCAAGCATATACAGTCTCTTCCTGTGATCACGTACGGGTGCAGGTCTCTCGTTGACACTGAGTTATGGACAAATGCCGTGAGAGGAACGACATTTTGCTCCGCCGTGGTATCTCTTACCAAACTCCTACAGAGCCACGTCCGCCACCTTGATGGCCGAGCTCAAAGAAGCAGCAGTATTACGCTATGAACCGGACAGAACCACGTCGTTGCCAACAGGCGTTGAGGCGAGCTGCGCTGAGCATTTCCTGCAGTACTTCACAAGAACATGATCCGTAAGAAAACTTCGCCCTCGACGTGGGACGTTCACGGAACGGAGCCCGATAAGCCACACGCACTTCAACATCTTGCAAGGACGGCAATAGAACAGCGTGTTTGCGAATAGTGCTGCGTACGGCAAGTTTCCGCACTGGCTTATGGATCTGTTGTATAGGCCAGAGATGGATAAACGGATGTACTGCTCAAACCACCGTTGATAGCAATAAACAAGGCCCCATCCTTCTCGCCAGATGCTGCTGTTTGATGTGCCGTATTTTCAAGAGCACCCTGGATAGTCTCGCATCTTAAGATGTTGGAGAAGAGCCATCCGACCTGAAGAACTGATTGTGAATCACATCATGTCACATTATCCCGCACCCTGGATATTCGCCGTGAGCATTTCGTGCTGCGATGGCTAGCCTCGAAGACCTCGCCTAACCGGGACCTGACGATTGGTGACACATGTCCAGACTCGTTAACAGCGATGTCTATGTATTAACACTACATACTTATCCTTATAGTATTATGGCTAGTATTTATGTACCTTAAGCATCTGTTACTCCTCTCACGGGCAGCTTGTTTACGACCTCGCCTCTAATCGACCGAGGACATGGTTGGTGTTTTTATATCGACATCGTAGGCTCGAGATTCAGATACAATAGAGTGCCATGAAACCTGAATGCCACCTGGACCTGAATATTAGCCTCGAGAGCAGTAAAAATGTTCCCAACGACCTGTGAAAGATCTGGCTGAGACCATTTAGGAGATATGTGCTCGGCATACGTGCTGTGATGGCTCGGATAACCACCAAGATTATAACTTCTCGGAGCTCCAGGACCTTCTCTCTTCGGACGCGTTAATAATAACAGGATGGAGCAGCGATAAAACGACTTGTCTGTAGTTTGAAACAATGAGGAGACCTATACGCATGACCAAGCACTGAGCTTCGTGGAATCATCATTCCAGACTCATCTTTGCTGTTTGGCTAGAGACTCCGGCCTCACTTGGTCACAGCCCCTATCAAGATACAATCATGCTATTGCGAGAGACGATTCCCGTCGATTGATAGATATCACGGACAGGAAATTGCCTTTATCGATACTGACCCCCCAGCGACTAGTAATTTCATGGTACAACACAAGGTGAACACTTCCAGTTTCAACAATCCCGCTCGCTTGTCAGTCAGGAAAGGGCTTGCCGGGGCCAACGCGACCCATGGGTATCTTTTGGACGAGTTGGGGAAATCCCAAGCGGTTCTTCAACGATTTGCGCTTCCTGACTGACCAACCTCTCATCTCGAAGCGAGAGGAGCGAGGCACTTCCTTCAATTGCGGTGCCTGGGCTTGACTCGTCGTCCCCGCGAACGCCCCAAAGTCGCACATTTTGACCGCTCTTCGTATAGCGTCAGCGCGTTTGCAACACCACACCCAGTACTCCGTCATGCGTACTATACGTCGTCATGTCAGACCGCTACCGTATAAGAGTCCGATGCGCTGGCGATCGTCTCTGCAAAAGTGCCAGTTGCGCTGGCGCCCCGTCTAAGGTTTGCATCTCCGCCACCCCCCTACCCTTTGAAAGGATAACCAGGGCGAGGAAACTCCGAAAACTCCTCAACCGCAAGAGGCCACCGAGTCAATCAATTCTTTCCAACCGGGACTCCTGTCATTTTCGGGTCGGTGATGGCCGCGACCTTGGTCGAGGCTTTGCCTTCTTCCTTGTGCTTCGAATGCGAAGGCGGCCGCTAATCGATCCTGCAAAGCGCTTCATCCATCTCCCATCAGCTCGTGCCTCGTCCATCGTTGTTGCATCCGCTGGGTACCTTATCCGTCCCCTCTCACCTCCCAACCGGTGGTTCTAGACTGCCATGGTAATGCGTGAGAGAAAGGCTCTCTGGCCGATCAAATCGGGTTCGCGTCAGCTTAATCACTGTCGGAGAGTCAATTTCCACCCCGTGATATAAACTGAGTAGTGTAATCACAAGTCATATTATGCTGGACGCACGGTTGCGTTAGGTGTTTTGTTGCTTCAAGCCGAGACCATCGCACGGCAATGGTGCTCTACCAGAGATTCTCTTAATTGCCAGTCAGCAATGTCAGCAATGTCAGGCATTGTGTGTTTGTGTACTTGTATTAACAGGGCACAGCTCGGCATTGTCCGCAAAGACTTGTATGCAGGACACTCATTGGCCCAGGCCGGGTGATACAATCAAATAAGCTCTGGGTATTCGAATTAGAAGCATCTCTCAATGGGAAATTGAGTCATGTCATCTGCCGCAGATAAGCCATCACCGTAGTGTCGTGTCATCCGTTGAGGTCGCACTTGGCGCCCTACTTTGGGATGGCCGGGGGGCGTGACTGACGAGCAGCATGAGCGCCAAGTTCAAGATCTCGAGAGTCTTCTTCCGGAATACCAACCAAGACCCACGCCGAGTTGACATCTCGAGTCGCGGAGAGACCAGACGAGGGCAACTACGTCAGTCTGCCCAGAGGCATCGTCATAGCAGAGAGCTTCTTCTCCATATCGCGAACTGTCTACTCCACGCGCCAACGTCATATTCAGGCCACCTTACGTCTATGATGAAGATCCCTTGAGTCGGTCGAACTCCTTGAGTCGCAAACTCACCGGTATCAACCCCCCAAAGTGGGCCTCTGTAACCCAAAAGAGAGATGCACAAGACGCCATCGCCAACTCAAAACGGTGGACACGTTGCGTACAGCAACACGCAACCACGTAAGACAGTGGCTTGTGGGTAGGGCCAAGCATTTTGTCATCTCTTACGAGCCTGACTAAGTCGTCCAGATCCAGGTCTGCCCTGGCCAGGAAAGACAAAACTTTTGACGGGACATTTTTCTTCTTCTTTCCCTTGCTCTTCCAGAAGCCCTCGTCCCAGAGCTACTACGTATGCTGCGAGTATTACCTGCCCATAACGCCTGGCTCGCAAGTATTCTCGGGGGATCCATGACGCAACATGTTCCCGGGGTTCATTCATCTGGGGAGTGAGTGAGATAATATCAGGCACCGGGCAGGGACATCGTCTGCTACCGACTCAGGGTCGAAGGGGGAGAATTGTCGTCGGAGAGCGCCGGCTGGCTTGTGCTGCTGAACTCGTTCCTGCCGCTGCCGGCGGAGTCCCTGCAGCCGCATCCGACGAAGATCTGCCCTTCCCACACTGCGTGCTGTCGGAGGGCGCCGGGGCACGTCCCGATGTTCTCGAAGCCCATCAAAGCCAACGTCCACTGTCCAAGCCGAGCCGTGCCAAGACCGGGTACCCTCCGTTCCGTCACCCCTCTCCTGCGACGAACCTCTTGCAACGGTGACGGGGGCCCGGTCGTGGACAACGATGGAGGAGTTGCGCTGTCACTTTTCCCTTCCGCCATGATGGAGTTGCTTTGCTGCCATGGTACAGCGTACGATGTCGAGCTAAGGCCACCATCCAAGAGCTATGGGTAGAAGAACCTTATCTTCGTTGTTGCTCTTACCCCTCGCCCGTCCAAGCGAGGGCGTGTACGAAGCTCTCGTGAAGCAGCTGGGCTCCGGGTTCGTGATACATGGCAGCATATACCCTTCTTTAGCCTCCATAGGAATTAGTTTACCCGGATAGTTTCTGACAGATGAGAAGGAGAGAAAGCCGGCAGGGTGACGCTAGAACACGGTTCGCGCACCTTTGAAGCGTTTCCTGCACTCCAGTCCCGCAAGTTACGGTTGTGATCAATGCCACAGCTTGAGCGAAACCATGATCTCGTCGAGTGTCTCGAGTTAAGCTGCTCAGGCGGTCAGTTGCCAAGTATGATGAATCATTCCCGGACCTTCTTTTTTTTTCCCAAGTGAAAGTTAAGCCTGAGCAAAGCTTTTCGCACTGCCGAGTTTCAACGCCGAAAGCCAACTTTCGCATCAACAAACCGGAAGACAAAAAGGCCTTTTTTTTTAATTAGTTTTTTTTTTGCCCTCAACTCTTCGTGGCGCAGTGTAATAGTAACTTCTACTAAACTCTGGATCTGTGTAATGCGACCCCAGCGCCGGGGTTTAATTGCGCTGACAACAAGGAAGAAGTCAGTTTGTTAGTTTTGGGGGCGGGAAAGACAAATGCTCGTGTAAGCCAAGCCGAGAGACCGAAATCTTGCTTGAAGATTAAATCCACAGGACCCGTACCGCAAAGCACAATAGAGATGAAGGAGAACGGAAAAAAGCAAAACTGAAATATATCGCCGTCGCAACTCTCAAAGTTACGCATTTGGAACAAGACAAAAGCAACCATTCTGCGCCGCGCTACAGCGAGAGTGTGACCCCGTGATCCAATTATTTAAGCTTTTCTTTTCGGTCTTTGAAAACACGCTTTCGCTTTCGCGGGCTTTGATGCAGAAGAAGAGAAGAAAAGTGACACATGACGATGTTTCGACTGGGTCAGCAACACGGCACCACACCCTCTTTGACGAGTTAACCTTTTGGCAGCTGCACGCAATCCCGCCTTGCAATCCGCGTGAGTTCCTCGAGCTCTGCTGCGGCCGGCAACTCTTGGGCAACGGATCCTGTCCGGAACATAGAACCTTCCATGAGGATTTGGGACAGCCATCCCCCCCCCCCTCCCCACGTCGTTCGTGGCTGCTGCAGACAGCGATGATAGCTTTAACCCCACTTACCGAAGGAGAAAGATACTTGTAATCGTCACAAGTCATGTACCGGGCACGTGGGGTTAGTTTTCGGACTGAAGCCCGCGGGAGTGTGTTTGGTCAAAACCTTGTTTTCACGATGAAGGAGTGTGGAGTATTTGTTGGAAGATCAGCAGAGCTGCCCGACGAGACACGGGCTCCATCAGTTTGGCGGTCCATGTGAAGCAAATCGCGGGTCGCGATCGGCTAAATGGAAAATCAAGGCACAAAATGAAAAGAACAAAAAAAAAGCTACCTGTACTCTAATCATGATTTCTGAAGGGCTTGGCAAATGGGGTGGGTGGACGACATACCTGTCGCGCTTCACATATACTCGTGCTCATTGGGTGCGCAGGCACTGATTTGATTAAAACCAGAAAGCTTGTTCACAGAATATAGCCGGGAGCAAGGCTTTTTGGAATAAGGGGACTGACTTTTCTTACTTGTACGACCAAACACCAACCAGACACTATAAGATGTGGACGGCATCGTCACCTCCCGGCAACGCGAACCGCAGTTTTGAGTTTAGAGAGAGGGGGGGGGGGGGGTTTATCCCNNTTTGGGTTTAGGGGGGGGGGGGGGGGGGGGTATATCACACATGAGAGGAATGCCACCATCACCAACCTCATTAGAGGTTGGTGAATCCCTGTAGGCACTACCAAATGAAAAAAAAAAAAAAGTTGCACGTATGATATGTCATGTTCCAACTTACTTGCATACGTCAGTCGGGATGTGGCCTCCTCTGTTGATACACGTGGAAGCTCGGGTGAGCAGCGTCCGGGCACAGCTGCAAACTCTCTCCCGCTCATACACACTCAAATCGCATACGGATACTGTCGGCACATGGCAATGCGGTAGAGCTTCTCACGCCGTACACGCCGCCTCTTTCTTTCTTTCTTGGTTCTCTCTCTCTCTCATCGCACACCCACCACCAACAGCAGAACATCAAGTACATGGAGACGGTGGAGATTCGATCCCGGCAACCTGTCCGCCCGGTCCGCCAGCGGCCACTTGCGAATCGTGGGCAGCCAGCAGACGAATGATCCCATCCCGTCGAAAGACGTCTTGGTGACGCCACGCGTGGGCAGAAAAAATCAACCTTTTCTGGAAGGATGGTGGGTTGATTTGAGTTGACCGGGCTGCCAGAACGAGAAGAGACACAGAGCCACTCCAGGTGAGATGAAACAAACTGTCTTCTTGCTTCCTTCTCTTGCTTCACCGCGTTCGCCATAGGCCGTGGTACGAGGGCGGAAAGAGGATTGAAAGTCAATCGCCCAAACAGGAACGACGCGAGCCGCGGTGAGGAAGGCGGTGTCGGACTTCCCGTCTGGGATATCCGCCACAAACGCGGGAGGATACCTGGACCTGGGCCCTTGCAGACCTTCTTCCGTTCTTTCCCTCCCCTGACCCTTCTCACAACCTCGTCCCCGACACACGACACCTCTCCTGCACTCGTAGCAAGTGCTGAGTATTCTTCCACCCATCTCATCTCACACATCCCTCGCGGTCTGTGAGCACAAGGTCAGGAAGTTCCTGAAACAATCTGCCACCTATTCTAGAAGCTTACTAGATTGAGCAATGTGGCGTGAAACGAGTCTGAAGTTTAACGTTGGGAGAAAGACGGTGTCGCCTCGACTCGCGAGCTACCGGTCCTGCTCGTAGCGTAAAGAAAGCACCGTTCTGTCCGGCTCGTTGTCTATCTGTATACTCCGTACACAGTATATGTCTCGTCTTGTTGGTGATGACATCTTGGTCTCGGAATTGCTTCGGCATATGAGGCTGGCAGGGAAGTCGGGGCTTCTCCGAAGCAGCCCCACAAATGGCTGATTCAACAACGCTCGAGAGCACCCGCGGCATCTTTCTCCAGTGGACCGTTTCGACACGTAACAAACGACGGGTCTCTTGGATTTTCCTTTGATGCTTACTGCGATACCTACTGGGCAGCAACATTGGCGGCATGTCCCCTTTGATGGAGACTTTTTACTCAGGTGCTTTTGCTTGACGGCCCATTCCGCCACGAACCACATCACCTACTGACTCGGGAACGAAGCTCGATGGCGCCTAACCTGTGTCAAACATGAGCAAAAGAATACACAGTAGGATGTGCGATGGCTACGTTACGTGCCGTCGTAGCCATCGTGCTCCAGTGGGTGGGGCAATCAATCTCGCGGTGATCCACGGCCTTCCGTCCGCAGGGCACTCTCTCCCTATCCCACACCCCTTCTGTCTTTTCTATCTGCCTGTTGCCGCGGCTGCAGCCCCAATCCCATCCGTTTCTTGTCTGGAAGCGGTAGCCGGCCGGCATCTACTATGTATTGCAAGGCCATGTGGAATCATGGATCGTGGCCAGCGGGGGGGGGGGTTCAGCCAGCGTACATTTCGCTAAAGTGCCCTACACAGTATGGGATGCACGATACCCGCCACCAAGTGGACCGTACCCGTATATATTGCACATGGGATAAGAATTAAGACGAGGAAAATTTACGAATTAGGATAACGAGTCGCAATAGGTGCCGCTGCTGGGCTCAAGGCCATCGTGGCGCCAAGCGGTGTCGTCCGCATCACGCGTGTGTGGGAGTCTTTAGAGTTGCAAACCTCGGTGAAGGCGATACTCGCAATGCCGTGGGAGGCATGCGGACGCAAGCGCTAAGCTGGTAGAAAAGTTCGAGAAAAAAGCCTATTGCGGTCATTGCCACACCATTAGCCGCGATGGCCACGCGAGAATATCGTGATGGTGGCCGGGAAAGCTCACAAATATCGTCATCCGAACAGTCGAGAGTTTGCCCGTGTCAGTGTCTTTCAGACCTGCAAGTCACTCCACACAGACAGCATCCATCTTTTGCGTTTGTCTGTCAGGATTCCAGGTTGAGTGTCCCGTAGAGCCACTCTCCCACCTGCGGAACCACACACCCTCCCACACTGATCAGCAATACAACCACGCCCTCTCCATTCTTCCACCAGTCCTGAGCAGCCAAGATGCCAGATGCCAGTATCCGATCCAGGTCATGGTGCCAAGCAAGATATCCGTAGTGGGGTGGTATTGCATCAAGGGATCCAGATGCCCACGATTTGTAAACCGCGAGCCGGGCCCGAATTGCGTGTTCCCGCTTCGGAGGCGCTCGGGGAGGCGAATGGAAGAGGCTAAGGATGCCGTCGAATGCACGGCGTAGCCTTATTCTGTCCGGCATCACCAGTTGTCCACGGCTTGTCGTGCAAAAAGCGCAAGACGAGCTGGTCGAACACGCTACCGCCAGTGAGAAATTACCAAAGCAAACGGCCCTACCTCGTGGACGGGGCGGGCCCTGGGTGGGATTCTGACTTTTGCATCCCTGACATCCCTGACAGTACCGCACTCTTGTATCCGTACCTGGAAGACGTATCGTCAAACCTTGTCGTCATAAGTCCCTTTGCTTCTTGCCTGCCGGGATCCCGAGTTGCCCCGGGGGCGCTGTGATGGGCCCTGGATCTTGGGGAGACGAAAGGTTAAAGGGTCCATGAGAAGAAGGTTTGCGCTATTGATATCCTCCAATTACCCTGCATCGACGGAAAGATCACCGTGATCACCTGCCGCCTGCAAGCTTCGGTCGTACACACAGCGGTCAACAAGGCTGAACTGAAACACCGACCACCACGGTCGAATCCATTTCAGAGTTCGTTGGTGATATAAGAGACTCTGACGGCTAAGACGACCAAGGCCGGCGAGACCGACTCAGCTCCATTCCCTGCCGGATCTCGGGGTGCGATGCGTCCGGTCGAGAGGAGCGACGCAGCCCCGATAACTGCAGCCGGAGCAGCGTTTGGGGGTTGCGTAATGCTAGTGGTACGCTGCCTTGTTCGAGCTCCACGGAGACGTCGGGATTTCACTGGTGTTGGAGATCGGACTCGATTCCGCCTACAAAGTAATACCCAGCGGGTAAATCTTCGGGCAACCGCCAACGCTTCTGATTTGCCGCTCAGCCGTAACACAATACGGAATACAGTCTCCATAGTTTGGCCCAAAACCTGGAAGTCGTGGTTGGTGATGCCGTAATGTTCGACAGAGTTTGCTTCGTGCTCTCCGATTGCTCCCAAGGCAGGCAATATCGTGCCAGAATTCCTTTCCGACACCTTCTGATGAATGCTTTATCAGCACGAAAGCAGGAGAAGCTTTGAACTGCGGATGGCGCGGCCGATCAGCTCTTCAGACACTCAGGGAGCTTAAGCTGTCAGGGAGCTTCCAACGTACGAGTCCCTGCCGCCAAAGCATAGTGTTTGTATGAGTGTGCGAGTGTGAGTGTGTGTGCGTAGGTGTGTGTGAGTGTGTGTAAGCACGCTGTGATGCTCGACTCGGACAGAGATCGTGGGCCACCGGAGAGATCTTGAGGGAAATGTTTAACGCGAGGAGCGAGGAGTGACTTCGCCCTCCACTGTCTAAGCCAGCAATCGATCCGAGTGCTGAATCTAGAGGTCACACTCGACCACAGTCCAAAGTTAGTATGAGTTCTCGCATTTCACCCGAATCCGACGGGAGAAGGCAGAGCGTGGTGCCCGTTAAGACCTAATCTTTTGCCCAAAGCAACAGTCCGGCGATGGTAAGCCATCTACTGTACTTAAGCTCGGCTGGTCTGTGCGAAGTAAGTCGTGAGAATCTTGACAGTCGTTGATGCGTAATGGGCGTAAAGTGCTCAGGAGGCTTGGCTAAAGTAATCGTAGACCTGGGAGTAGGTCGGGCCTGGCAGCTCGTAGCAGTGCGGAGAAATTCTTCGCTTTAGCCTAAATTCTATCTCCGCCGTCTCCGGATCCGAACGGCGGCTGACGTCCACGTGGGCCGAGAGCGGGTTGCGGAGTTACTCTCTTCCTCTGCACCGCACGTGATAGGGAGCTGACTACCTTGCCTACCTAGCAAGTAGGTATCCATGGGCCTTACGCTTCGGACCGGCAGGTTCCGCGAATAGCCGGGCTGTACCTTAGGACTTACGCAGCCTCAGCACAGCTCCGTATTCGCGACAGATTTTTTTGGTTCCAATACAGGGCGTGAGAAGCGAATTCAACCCAGCTCAGGCAGACGCCACCGAACACCGCACTCGCACCGATTCACCCGAGACGCAGGCGTGGACAACTCCTGCTGCCAATTGGCCGGGATCCGCAAGGACTTTCTTCGGTAGCAACCGGCACGGTCTTACGGACGCGTATCATCAGTTTGCCTCCCATCCGGAGTTTACGGCGATTCGGTTTACGGGCTCACAACAAGCGCCCATCGGTCCCCAACACCAACTCTCTCTCTCTACCCAACGGATACACCCGACGTGGATGTTTTTTTCGTTGAATCATTTCCAGCTTCCACCGTACTCGAATCGAACCAAGGCGCAATCATCGAGGACTCTTGGGCGGTTCCTGTACCAACACGTCATGATGCGCCCAGCTCACCGCGTCGCGGCCGCTACGCGCCGTACGATACCGACGGCGAGACAGACTGCATGGGAGGCGGTATGGCGGAAGCGAGTTTCTGCGCCTAGACAGCCCCTCTCGACAACACCCTCTCGGGCCTTGGGCAAGAAGGATGGCGGTGCATCACAGTTCACGACGCGTCGCACTCAGACTTACGCCTGGACGTGGGTTAACGCCCACCTGGAAAGCATGTTTAGATCATCGCGCCGCACCTTCCGCTTCTCGTCGAGACAGAGGAGTACGGACGGCAAGCCTGTCCAGGAATCGTTGTCCCTCAGCCAGAGGTTGAAGAAGCTTTCCAAGGAATACGGATGGTCGGCGGTCGGCGTTTATTTTGCCCTCAGCATACTTGATTTTCCATTTTGCTTCCTGCTTGTCCGCACCGTTGGCACAGATAGAATCGGTGAGCACAAGAAGACCTATGCGCTCGCGTACACCCGACGAGGTGATGCCGCTCAAGACAGCTGACAGCTTTTCGACGTCAGGTGAACTCGAACATTGGGTGACGTCCCATGTCAAGAAGATCATTCCCGAATCGGTCAAGACATGGTGGACCGAGTACAGAGCCGCGGTCAACAAGGCCGAAACTGAACAGCTTGGCAACGACAACATCAGCGAAAGCGTAGAAATGGCCACCTGGGGAGTTGAGGAAGCAGACCGCCGCAATAAAGCGGAAGCCAGTAAGTTCAAGCCTAAGATCCCTGATTGATAGCCCCCCCCCCCCTTGTATATCTTGGGTCTCCCTTCATGTTTGGCGAGGAAGACGGTGCAACTCACGAACTTCCTTTGCTGCAGGTTTGGGAACTCAACTGGCGTTGGCGTACGCAATCCACAAAAGCTTCATCTTCCTCCGTGTGCCTCTGACGGCAGCGGTGACCCCGAAGATTGTCAAGGTGCTCAGATCATGGGGATGGCAGATCGGCAAACGGCGGAGCAAATAAGCCGGTTGTGATCTGGAGACCAGCATCGCCGTGACCCGAAGAACCGCCCCACATGACTGACCGGCGGGGCTTTTCAAGTTCCCGGTCTGCCGGTCTTCGTCTTAATCATGTATTATCAATATGCCAGCGACTCGTCATTATCTCGGGATTGACGGTCCGTCTTGGCCTAGGTTTGTTATTGACGACTTATAGACCCACTCACTCATAGACCAGCATCAGCATCATCGGCCTCGGGAGCCTCGCAAACCCTGTACATACATGTGTATAATACATTTAGTTTTTGCTTGGCTCGATAGAATTTAACTTTGGCATCGCGATGCGTTGGCGGAAATGCGCGGCAAAGAAGATGACCAAGATAGGTCACTTGTCCTCGGGCAGCAGATATGCCGCGAGTTCCGAGGGTCTATCGATTTTGCTGCTACTCAAACTTCGTGGTCAGAGTTTTGCTGAAATTCTCTTTGAACTCTCGTCAAACGTCATGCTACCTGAAGAGGTGAGCGGCCCGGTTGAGGGTACCTGGACCGTGGGGTGGGCCACCCGGACCGGACGAAAGATGCCGGTTCTCTCGTGGCGTCCAGGCCCAGGAACACACGACGCAGAGAAAGCGGCACACCCTCCAAGCGTCGCGTGCTTCGCATGCGTGTGTGTGTGTGTGTGTGTGTGTGTGTGTGTGTGTGTGTGTGTGTGTGTGTGTGTGTGTGTGTGCGTGTGTGAGGGAAGAGGCACTAGTAATGTTCTTTCGGGCTTCGAGAATCATGCTCGACTCAGGGTTCCCCAACACTTGAGGCTCGACGACAATCGAGAACCGACGTGTCGTGGGGTGGGGTATGGCATCAACTCTGAAAGTTGCTTTCCAAATCCACCCACTCGGTTGGCTCTGGACCGTTGCTGGCCTCCTTGGTCCGTGACAAGGCCAACAGCCAGCAAGGCTAGACTCGGCCGGGCTGCGACACCACTGGCTTTCAGCCCCGCGAGGGGATTCCCAGCCGGTCGTGATGTCCAGATCGATACAGGTGACGCAGCCTCGGAGGCGTGGTCGCACGATACAACACACGTACGACGTGTACACGCACACGCTCACACGAATTTGCACTCATGCTCGCGCACACCGAGCCTCGGAAGGTGGTGTTTGGAGTGGGCAACGGAATGTGGCCGACACACTGCGTACACGCGGTGAGGGAGAGGGTGAAGAAAAGGGTGGGGGGCCTTGAAGCGGCTCCTCACGATGCCATGGCGAACGGGGCCAGGCGATGATGCGAGAGAGGAGCCACGGAGCTATCGCCGCGGACCGAATAGGTGAGTCGCGCCTGTAGCAGAAAAATCGAGAAGGGTTGCTGAGCTCACGATGGTGTCCAGAGGTGACCCGCTCACAATCTCCCAAAGGGAAATCCATGGAGCCGGCTGGACCCTCGAGACTTTTGGACTACACATTGGATCATACGCAACGGCCTCTGAGAAGCGCGGAATGAATGCCACACTCTCTCTGCCCGCGGCAAACGAGCTCTGATGATGTGCCGTGATGGGGCTCTCTCTCTCTCTCTGCTACCTACTGTGTATTACAGTACTGCGTATACTTGGGCCTCCGCCTCGCTTCGTTTCGCGTTTGCTTGCCATTCCGCGACACGCCCCCCCACCCGGAGGGCCCGTCTTTGTGCCCCAGGCGAGGGGCCGACGACGACAACTCTGGGCCATGATGCTATTCAAACTTTTCATTTCATCTGCGGTAGGTGCATGGGAGGCAGTAACGAGATGGGGGTTTCCTGTTATACCATTACGTTGTTCTGACGGAAGGGACTGGGAAGTCGAATGTGGGTTACGGTTGCTTGCTTGACCACTGCCTGACCGGGCCTTGAGCGCGTGTCACCGTATACCTCAAACTGGCAAGCCCACAAGAATTTCATTCCGCCCGTTTCGACTCTGATGACGATGATACATGGTACGCGGGCAGCTTCTTGTGATCTCCAAGAGACATATGCAAGTACTACGAACAAGAAGCAAGCGTGTGTGCGTGCGTACACAAACACTACGCAGTATAACTACGATTACGTCAAGTACGGATACTGCGTATACAAGTAAGGTAAGTAGGTATGGTGTGCGTGCGTGTCACCCTGCGGTCCGTCACTCGTAGTGTGTCCATCATGTCAGGCGTCTGCATGATCAACCCAGGCCAGGCCAGGAGTCAGGACCAACGACGACCAACGACGACCCATGAGAGACCATGACCTTCCCTCCCTCGTGCTCACGCCCCCCGGTTACTCGATCCCTGTGATTTGCCTCCTTCTCGCTCTCCAGTATTTAAAGTTCTCGGTTTTCTAGAATGAAAGAGCTAGGGCCAGCGCGTACTTGCAGTACGACCGGTGGAACAGGTGGGAACCGGTGGGTCACGATATGCTGACTGGCCCCGGTTTTCCACGGAGCAGACCCCTTCTTTCTGCCTTTCTGGTCGGTCGTACAAGTAGTCAGCAATGAGTGAGATGGGGTTTCCAAAAATGATCACCATGTGGAAGCTGTCTAAGTTTTGGATCACAAACTCTGTTTCGTCCTCTCCACCCTTCCCCCCTGTCAACAGTACCTGTTTTCCCACATTCACTCCCTTCTCTTTCCCACTTCCTCACCTCATACACAGTACTCACCCACTCACACAGCGCGCTGGGATCCCCCCCTAGCAACTTCGGGATCTGAACTTCCCTGTGCTCCATGTTTTCAATCACCGTAAAGGCTTGATCTCTCTTACCCATCTCTCCATGTAACTGCCAACGTCGTATTAGCCTTGGATCAATCTACAAGTATCACAGCACATACTGCGTATACGATTACACACAAGGTGCGGAACATGGGCAGCCCACGGGGGGCCCAGCCTTCGGGGCGTACACCTCTCGCTCGGCCGGATGGCAAGACTCTCGTACGTTGCTGACGAACCCCAGCTCCGCTTCTTGCCTGCCCCATCATTCCCCATGGCGTGGCCCTCTTGGTGTGTTGCCCTTTCGTTCGAACTGCCAACATCACACTACGTACATACACGTGCACGTAGTACGTGCTGCCTGGCAAGGTCCCCCCCCCGTGGCCTTTGTCGAGAGCTGAAGGCAAGGCAAGGCCTGGCCCGGTCGAGAGAAGCAAGCCAGTAGGAATGGACAAACCCGACAGATGGCGACCGACGACGACAGCGACGCAATGGATCCACAATCGGGCCCGGAAAACCCTCTCATTCAGAAACAAACCTTGAGTGAGAGGCGGATGATCCGCGGTCTAATACGTAGTAGAAAGACTATGCATTATTACTGTGGTACGTAAGTCTTCATCACACACACACGCACACACACACGCACAAGTAAGTGTGTCATTGCCTGTCTCGCTCACTCACTGTCACGTCTCCTCTCCCGGCCCGGAATTTCCAGACCGTCATCGTCATACCCACCTCACGTCCAGCAAAGGCGCCGTGATGCCCGGGTTTCTCTCCCTCTCTCGTCCTCTTTTTAACCTTTCGGAGCTGTTGGCCAGCTACTTCCTGATCGGGCCAAACCTCCGGTTGATGTGAAGCCGGACCAGCCTCGAACTCCATCCCAAGGGCTGGACTGGACTGGGCTGTGTGCATAGTATGTGCGTGTGTTCTCGTGTTGAAAGTAGTCCGCGATGCCGCGATGCGTTTCACGATAATTCAATTTCGCTCCGGACCCGCAGTGGGAGCAGAGAGGAAATAAAAATCCGAACAATTGAGAAGCAAAATGTAACGATGGTCTCGCCCAGCAAGGAAAGAGAACGAGGCTTGGTTGTCAGCCGCAATTTGTGTTAATCCTTGCCTTCCCAGGTTGCCAGGGTAGCCAACCACGTTAGCCACCGAATATTAACTACCGAATGTTAACCGCCGAAAAATTAACCATCGGAAAAAGTGAGTGCGTTATTTGTCGTTCTTGTCTCTTGTACCCGTCTTCCTCAACTGCCGTTTGGGAGGCGGCATCGCGGACAACCTTGGCGCGAGCGACGGCGTAAAGACTATTGTGCGTCCAACAGTAGTGTGCAGTCGCGAAAGTCTGTTGCGAGTTGCAACAGATAGAGTTGCGCGCCATCCGACACCATTATTGTTAGCAAGACCCGACTCCAACTGGCTTTACGGACGTAACGCGCATGTGGGGAGGGCCGTGGGTTTTATTTTCCTCGCTAAGCTGGCTTGTGAAAGCGTACTCGTAATAATCAATCAACTAATTAGACCTTTGGCTTTTTCTTTTCCCTTTCATTCGTTGTGCCCACCTCCAAAGTACTTCTCTGTATTGTGTCCTTTTGGCACGAGTTCTTCAGCCCTGGAGTCGGACGTGCTCGGGTGCCAAGACGCCCTCCCGCCAAGACAAGGCGAAGGCGTATTGATCTCGAACCTTTACGATGGGGTGTGGGGAAGCTGGCTTTCTCTCTCGGGGCTCGGGGACTTGTTGTTGGCCTTGGTCGATATTCGTACAGAGTACGGAGTACTTGCTCATGTACGATCATTTGACTAAAGACAACTAGACATTCTCAACGGGTGTTTGAAACGATAAAAGAAGACAGGGGGCGGGAGATGTCTGGATCCGAATTCGCGGGTTTTTAGGTGGTAATTCGGCTTTATTTCCCACAAAGTCCTATTGCGTGTTTGATATTGTAGCGATGATGGATCATGAGCGAGATACGCGGCGGGGTGCGTCTTCCGCGTCGTATTACACAAGAGGTCGTTGAGAGTGAGCAGGCCCAGGTACGCTATCCGCACCACCTCCTAAAATGTCATCAAATGAACCGGACGGAGGGGGCCCTCGGTGGAGCCCCGAGACGTCGGCTAGATCAGAGATCGTGAGCCGCCCCCGGGAAGGGTGCGTTGAAGGGGCTTAGCGGGCATAACGCGGGCCACGTACCGTACGCGTACAATTGCCGTATGCTCCGACGACGATGGCCATGCCTCGTTTGGTGTACGTAGTACTATTCGGGCCTACGAGCTGAGGCAAGGGGTTAAGCGTCCTTGAAAAAAACATAAAACCCCCTTTACGAGTGCTTGTACGGGCAAGGAGGCAAGCACCCTGGCCTTGTAAACTTCGGAGATGTCGACTAGTGCAGTAATGGTTTCGACGTTTGGGCAAAAAGGGTAGAGGGAACGCCAAGACATGTTCTCCGAAATGGGACCCTCTTGCTTTTGTTCCAACACCCTTGGCCCTTGGGTGGTGGTGATGGTGGTGATGGTGGTGGCAACGGCAGTCGCAGTACCGGCACACTGATGGAGGAGGTGAGGGGCGCGCCAACATAGGACGGAAATACACTCAGCAGCAAAGGTTACGATGATTTGCGCGAGACATACAACCCCAGATCCACACCGAGGCGACGTCTTTTCTCCCGTAGAAAATATTCGGTTCATTGTACGGAGGATAAAAAAAAGGTAGACACGAGCGTCGACAGGAATAGGTCGGGCAGACAAAAGACTAGACGTCAATAGCCGACAAAGTGGGCAGCCGGGCTGATCCAAGACTGTCACAGTCGGTGACATTTTGGGTTCTTGTCGTGGCAAGTTGCACACTCAATTACAATGGAATCATCTTGCAGAATTGGCCGAGTTTTTCATCCGTGTGGCTACCATCCCTCCCCCCGCTCGTTCGCGGGACGAAGTGGCCGTATGGGAGAAAGAGAAGGAGCGGAAAACAAGGCGGAAAATAAGACCACCTGCCTGGCTTGCCGTGTGATGACGACAACCTTTTTCGAATGCTAACTTTTTCAACACCGGAAGGTGGGCGATTCTATTCTCCCCGGTTTGGGATCCCGCGCCAAAGCCAGCTGGAAAAAAAAAAAAAAAAGGCAAATGGAGATGGGCAAATGTCAAAGTGGCGGGGGAACCTGCGACAGAATGCCATCAAATCATGATCCAATAGTGGAGGGTTTTTGGAGAAGAGAGTTTGCGTTTTGTCTGCGTCTTACATCACTCTTGTTGTATCACTATCTCCTGGCTGAGTAGGTGGGGAGGACAATAAGAAAGAGGGAGCACAGAGAACAATGCTTACCACTGCGTACTTTGGAGATGATGACATGTACGTAAACCCGACATGGGAATATCGAGTTTGGGGAGAGCCAAGAGAGGGGAAAACTAGTTGGAGTAGCTCTACTGAGCACGAGACTCCTCTCTCAACCAGTCTCTGCGTGCCTACTCGATTGCGTGCTTGCGTATTCGCAAGGGCTTTGTCAGAGAGAGAGTGACAGAGTCCATCAACGACCAAGAGAATTAGAGTTCACGTACTCGACGGCGGTGGACACGACCAACACAAGGGCCATACTTGCCGCGACATCGGTCTTCCCTGCTCGTCGGTCCTTCAGTGCAACGCCACAGAGAACGAGAGGGACTACTGCGTACTGTCTGCCAGGGGGCGTCCACTCTGGGGGATGAGGCGCTCACGATCAGGGTCAGCAGGAATGGGGCTGGCCCTTCGGTCAACCACCGAATCCATGTTGTGGCGGTAAGCTGACTTGCGTAGATTGCAGGTTTGCCACGACCCGGCTGGCAACGAGGACGTGAGTAATGAGGCAAAGTGCTCAACTGCCGGGAGTTTGGACGTAATTAGAAAAAAACATAGAGAAAAGCCCCCCCCAAAAAGGAGGTTCGAGCGGAAAGCCTTGCTTTACACAGTATGGCTCGTCACGATAAGCAAACTGGGGCACTTTGAGGCTGAGTCGGAGACATGGACTCTTCCTTTCGGTCGATCAACTGTTTCCCAAGGACCAACAAGAAAACGATGCGCAAGTCACACGAGTTGTTCCGTCCGTCGGGCTCTTCTCGTGCTATACGGATACTGTTACGGCAGTTGTACAGGTCTTCGGGGTGACGGACATTCACAAAGGCCACGACCGGACGGCCAGAGCGAAAGAGAGAAGAGGCCGAAATAACAAAAAAATAATAAAAAAAAGCCAAAAATGGCGACTAGCAGACAAGCCAAGAAAGCATCTCCAGATGACGAACCCAGAGTTTTGCGCCACGGCCTGTGGAAGGGGGCCCGCTGCGAGAGCATGAATCCTCATCCGCCACCCATCCTCTCACAACGGAGCGGACGTCCCAATCGGGAGTCTCCTTGGGGACCGGACCTCTGTCGTGTCGGAACACGGTTTGCCTGCTACAGTATATTACTGAGGCGAAAGGGGTGGCGCGGCTCCGGGCTCCTTGGGCAGTGCGCGCCCATTCTCGGGTAGAACCCACGAGACAAGCGGCGGCGAGATCCATTCTTTTTTCTCTTCTTCTGACGACAGTCCAGACGACGGGAACCGCGGCATGAACGCGATTCCCCGGGCCTTCGATCCTTTTTTGGTATGTCTACCTAGTGTCACACACACGCTCACACACACACACACTCACACACGATATAGACGCACACGGCTCACGCTGAGAGCACGGCACGATGGACAACATGGCCATATGGCAACGAGAGGAGAAAGTGTAAGTGGGCAACGGCGGGAAGGGCGAAAGAGAAGCAAAGGGATGGAAGCTTGGCCTTTCTTTTTCAGCCGTTGCCTAGACCTGCCTCGATGCTTTCTGTAGAACCACTCCCTTCGTGGTGATGCCAGCTCCCCTTTCGTCAGCTGTACTCCGTACAATCGCTTCGTATGTGTGCCAATGCCCAGACGTGAATCCCGCTCCCACGACTCGTCCAAACCGGATCGGGAGTCGGCTCGCGCTCACCCAGAATTTCGAAAAGATAGAGTTTGTGGCAAAACAAGGCACCTCGCTATCCCATGCAGGCAGCAAAATTCCACATTCCTTCAAAGAGCACCCAGTTGGGGCCTCTGCCTCTTCCTAATCCCCGCTACTGTGTACTCAGGTACTCGCAGCACTTCAGCTCGAAGGAGGTCGATGTCAGGATATCCCCGCTAACCTCTGCTGTCAGGGCCTCCCCTTCTCGTGAGTGAGAGAGAAGAAGGAAGGTGAAGGGGCCAGATGCTGGCCATCCCAGGCGTCATGAGTCTTGGCAAAAGCAGGGGAGAGCTGCTCCAGGAGATCCAACTCGAGCATCTGAACTGCGCAAGTTGCGCAAAACGGCATAGGTTGGATGCTGTTATGACTGTGCATATCATAGTACGTGAAGAACGGGATTGGGCGAAACCCATACGTCGGGTTGACTTGAGGATATGACATGAGCGAGTTAACTTACAAGGCATCCCAAGTCCGAGGGATCCAGTGTACTGGATTTCGGGGTGGTCCTTTTGGCTTACAAGGCCGATGGACGGACGTGGCTTAGCGTGAAGGGTAGCTGCTAGACGAGGGGGGCCAAAACGGAGAGCAACCCAGTGTGGCTAGGGCGAGGTTTAAGCCTGGTAATGGTACGGAGTACGCCATGTATCAAGTAAGGCTTGTGAGATGTGAGAGAGATAGGCACGTAACCCGTACTGCAAGTACTGTTACGGATACGCGTACGTAGGTATACTACCTACCTTATTTGTACACGTATGCAATGAAACGACGACGGCGCCACATTTTCCCCGGCTGGCAAACAAGCTGTGTGCCAGAGCGACCTCGACCGACCGGTCGCCCCCAACCTCCAACGCTATTACATGGTGCTGATAATATGGTGTCATAGGCCAGGGATGAGCGAAGGCGAACGGTGTGGCAGATCCTTTTCTCTGTGGGTTGCATGGACAGAGTACGTTTTCTCCTTGCTGTTTTGCTACTTGTATTGCGATATGCCTTCTTAATGAATCATGGTTTCGTTGGCGCATCTCCGACATTGATCATCGCCTCTTCTTTGGCCTTGTCTGATAGACACCCGGAACGGTTACAAGCCCAAGCGAAGAGCGTGGTCCGGCCAAGACACGGATACGGAATGAGCAAGGTGGACGGACACGGATTCGATGACACTTGTATGATGGCAAGGTGAGAGTTTGCGAGGTTTTATTAACTCACACGTGTGTCGTCGTCGGCCAAATGTAGTACTTGTTCTCTTTTTACGTTTGAACGAGGTTGACTTTACTGACGACATCGACTAATTCCACGTACAAGTCTCGGGGATCCCATCAGTTCCTCGAAAAAATATCTTCCATGGATGAAAAGTTCGGTGCATGCAGGCTTGTTCCTGTTGTTGGTTCGTTTTGTTCCACACTCTCAGTGGTATGTGATACAGGACAGGCAAGAGAGACATGGTTCAGGTGATGAGGATGGTCCTCTGAGATGGACCTTACCCCTGGCCAAGGTATCCGCACTTTAGACTCTTAGCCATGCGCACTTACGTATGTTGCGGAGCCCAGGGAAGGGAAACATGAGAAACCAGGCGCTTACATTCGCCGTGTCACCACGAGTATCCGTACACTACAGCCATTGTTCGAGCATGGCGTGCGTACGTGTACTGAGAGTACGGATACTGCTGCCGCATTCCTTGCTCCCTATAATGAGAGAGTGCTGTTTCGCGAGGTGCGGGTAAGGTCTCTGCGTCAAGGGGGCAGAGTTGTTGTTTGATTGTCTGGCATGTCCAGCGGCTTTTGCGGCATCTCGGCTCCGGCCTAGCGGGGACGACCTAACCGTTTTGCTTTCGCATGTCCTTCTGTGCTAGTTAGTGTAAGAGGGCTTTGGCTTTGGCGTCGTGGGAAAAAGTGAATTTCCTGGTCCATGGGTCGGTCGGCTGGCGTCGCCGCATGAGGGCGAAGTCGCGAGAGTACGGGGGAGGCTTGCACACTTCACACCTAACTCGGTGGGCGGCCGCCCGGTGGCTTAACTGCCTTCCATCAGCCTTCAGCCTTCAGCCTTTGTGTGTAACATCAACTCTTTTTCTATTTCTGCATTGCGGTAGGGGGTGGGTGTGCACCGATGGCGCGGTATACTGCGTGACCTCGAGTCTGGAGAGTTACGTGGCTCGATGGAAGGTGCTGAGGCTGATGCGTAGGTTGCAATCCTATTCTTCACCAGCCTTCGTTCCAATCTTGCTGTGTATGAGGATCACACCGCTATTGTTCATTTAGGATTCAGAGAGGCCAGAGCCTATCTAGGCTTTGGCCTAGGCCGAAGTCTGGCTAAGAGGACGAAGGAGTCACACAGAGAGAGCCTGAGCCTGGGGCTGAGTCTGAGCCTGAGCCTGAGCCTGAGCATGAGCATGAGCGTGAGCATGAGCATGAGTATGAGCCAAAAAGATGAACGCTATTACTTGTATCTCGTATAAACGTGTAATATCGCATGACTAAGAAATTTGAATACGGGGCACTCCGTACGAAGACCTGACGGATGAACAAAGCAGATTGAGCTCCTGACTACTGCAGAGCGGTCGATGGAGACTTACCTGACTAAGGTACAGCCAGGCCTTTCCGGAGTGCTCCATCGAGAGACCCTCTTTTTGCCTGCCCCGACTTGCTGACTGACCATTCACGGCTGAAGATTGCGTCAGACTAAGGCTCGTCCTGGTTCAACAATGGCCATGCCTCGTCTCTTGAGCATTGTTGCTGTTTCTCTCTTACACTGACTCCTTGTCATAGACCTTGCCTCGTTGCAACACAATCTCTCATCTTCCTTACTCAGGGTGATGGACTGTAAACAAGCACCCCGGACCAGAAGCAAAATGAGGATTAGCCACGGCGGCTCCCACTTCAGCTACGTGGCGTGGCACACACTGCCTCGCACGTGTATACCTAAAGTTACACAGCAACGCCAACGTTGCGCATCATCGCGTAAAGTAACCAGCAAGTACCGGCTGGGCCATGCCGTCATCCCAAGACCCCTGTTCTTCCCTCAAACATCACATCACGCCGCACACGCGCCCTGCCATCTCACATCGTAGCCACTGGGCAGTCAATCTGCTTGCGGCACAATGAATTGCTGGTTCCGTGGTGTCACACTTTGCCTGGGCTTGCTCTCCTCATTTATTCTGCTCACCCATAAACGTACGTCGTTCCGGCCGCAAGTTCTTATTCGAGCGTGCTTCTAGACCTGTTCCTACAGGGCAGGCAGGCAGGCAGGCAGGCAGGCAGGCAGGCAGGCAGGCTGGCAGGCTGCTCAGCACTCACTACCACAGTAGCTGCTGGTGAGAAGCCTGGCTGACGCTTCACCAGTCTTCGACACTCTGCAGAGAGCACCTCGGATATCACGACGCAACAAGTCCTGCCCCCGTCCGACACCACCAGAGCACACGAGTGGTGGTCAGTACGGCATCACCGTAAACTCTCTTTCTCCCTCCCGTCTGCCGCTTATCCCGCACCCAACCACTGATTGCCACACGACACCCAAAATCACACTTGGATACTCTACGATCCATCTTGACTCTGCTCACGGCACAGCCGAGGCCTGGCTTTCCCCCCAAAACACACACATGCTCTCTCTTTCACTCACCACACCAATGTGTCTAAGCTCTGCGTACATTCGTCACACACTCATCCGCGCTCAAGTCTGTGCTCGTTTCCGTCTCAACTATCAGCACCACCACCGCGCCTCAGCTACCTGCTCAGTCACACACTCACTGATATTACGAATTGCCGTCGGGAACTCTGAATTGCACTCTCCATCACACTCGCACTGGCAATCGCATTTCTAAACAGCCTGGTCCCGAAATGGGAAAACCTCCGTCCTCGTCGTGTGTCAAAGAGACTTTGGGCCATGTGGAGTCACGCATGCCTCTTGTCGAGCCTTCTACTACGTACAGCCTCTATCCGTAGCTACTGCAGCTGTAACTCAAGCACCCAGTGACCAGATCGGTGCTCGTGACTGGTCACTGAAGGGCGAGCATTCGCGTCCTTCACTCGCCTATTGGTGCCATCGGCTTCGTAGCGCGGCGCGTATGAAGCTATCGGGCCAGGCCAGACCAGACCCAGACGTTGCAAGATTACAAGAGGCAACCGAGACAGTCAAGACAGACATGGACTGGACAGGACGACGGCACGACGCAGTCATTTCGTGCTCGGCCCCGGTGGGAAGAAAGTCTGGCAGGCCACAAACAGAACAGAACCGGGTCGCGAGAGGTCACTACATGGTCTTTTCTTTGGTCTTGGACTTTCTGTACGACTCAACCAGTCGGTTCACGCCGCGCACGCGCACGCGCTCGCTGGCGTATCAAGCTCGATACGGTTTCGACCGGCTGACTGACGTATTGTGTACGGATGTACCACAGTAGATGCCAGTATGCCAGTACGCCAGTCTGCCAGTCTAGCAGTCTAGCAGTCTCGGAATCCCTTCGTCTTCGTTCGCGTCGAGCATCTTACCGTTCACACTTTCAACTGCTGAACCTCCCTTTCACAAACCATTCTAATCCTGGTGGACGCATTGCGCTTTCAGTCATATCCTAGTACTCCGTACACTTGTTCGCATAGCTGCCCATTCACACCCCTCCCCCTCCCCCCCTTTTAAACTCTGACTACTCAACCCTGCATCGTCGGCCATTCACCCTTCTTGAATGCCACACCCTTCACACGCCCTCCCTTCTCCATGTCACGATCCACCCATTTCATCACATTCCTCCACTCCCTGTGGGTTGGGGTCTCTCTCTCTCGTCCGTCCAGACTACATCTCCACAGCGCACTCGGGCCCCATCGAATCCAAGTGATTTCGACCGCTGAAGCTGGCTATTATTCTCGCCTTCGGAGAGCCCCTTCTACTGTGTAAGTGTTTTTATTTATTCTTCATCTTCCTGGTCGATGGAATCCTTCCCGACGGCCCTCGTTGACCAGCATTCAGTACGGACTCGGTACGGAGGGCACACCATTTTGGTAGAAGCCGTGGCCACGCTCCAGGTGTTGCGTGGCAGTTGCTGTGCACACTACATCTTTGTACCGTACAGTAGTATACTTACTACGTATATACTTGCCTCCGGTGGAGATGGACACACCAGCCGCCAGTTGGTGACGGGACACAAGTCGCATTACTGTTGCGAGCCCAGGTTGACTGTCGACCTGCGTGACGCAACGGAACGGTAGTGTACGCATACTCGTACGTTACACGGTAGTATGCAACAACTGAGGACCCGCCAATCTGTTTCCTCGTCTCGTTTTGGTGCTGCTGTTACTGCTGGTGCTGCTGCCATGGTCCGCGACTTGGATTGGGCTGGCTGGAGCTGGAACTGGAACTGGAACTGGAACTGGAACTGGAACTGGAACTGGAACTGGAACTGACAACCTTCCCTTCCCTTGCCCTCACTACCGACAGATGACTTGGACGTACGAGTAAAGGCAGTATTGCGTATACAAATATGTAGTATTGCAGAGTGCTTTGGACTCTGAATACTTGTATGTCCCGCTCACACACACCTAACACCTCTTCCCGTGCCGCACCGCACTTCACCTCACACGCCTTCATCACGCCCTCACACGCCCTCACACGCCCTCACACGCCCTCACACGCCCCCTCGGGTCCTCTACCCACCCCCATCTCCAATTCCGTATCCTACTCCCCATCTCTTGCCCACCCCCTGACGAACTCTTTTTTTTTGTCCAGCTCGAGCTTACCTCTCTCTCTCTGGGTTGAATCGCACGCCCACCCGACACCCTGACGCCTACCAGTCAAGTACACAGACTCTAGCACTTGTCATCTCGGCTCATCTCACACCCACATCTCACGCCCCTCCCCCCGAACAGACTTTTTCGATGCCACACTCCCTAGGTGCCTTGAACGTACCCCCGACACGGGTGATTATACTTTACAACCCATGCCTGTCTATCCGTACCCGTACCTGGCCCAACTTGACCTTCACCTACGCAACCGCTTCCCTCTTCCGCTGCTAAGCCAGTTCCTATAAGAGAAGTGTCTAATCCGGGGTTGACGAAAGGTTTGTTGAGTACCAAACCATCTTGTACCGACACATCAATCCGACAGGCAAACTCGGCTCAAGCCAAACCCTGTAATACATATTGCAAGCCAAGGCACGACGTCAAACAGCTGTGCGCTTTTCCGATTGGAGACTCTTTTCCTCGTTTATAAGCCGTTGGCCCCTTCCTCCACCAAAGACCCAGTCTTAGACGGGTCAATTCACCGTATTATATATCACCTCTCACCCCCCCAGCCTTTTTCAAGTCTTGGGTCACACAACATTCGCCTCCTGCACTCCTAGATCAACATTCACTTCGCCGCCTACACACATATATATATACACGTCTTTGGACTCACTCGCCACGACTACCATTCCGTCTTCTCTTACTACAATGCTGTCCATCACACCTCAGGGAGATTACCACAGCCAGTCCCTCTACTTGCCCTTCAGACCGCTCTCTTCGAAACCCTCAGTCACCGACCTGCCCTTCCTCACCACGCTCGCCACCACCATGGGTCACACACTGCACCACGCCGGCAACTCGGCCGTGGCGGCCGCCTCCCTCAAGGACCAGGCCAGCGTCGCCCAGGCCTTGGAGGTGGCGCGCGAGACCCCCGACGGAGCCTCAGACCCGTATATTAGCAGTATCCTGGAGAGTGCTATCAGCCAGATCTGGGCCAAGGTTGCGGCTCAGCCCGATTCGTATGTTCTGAACCGTGATGAATTCGCAGTGTTCAACTACTTCCAGCACCGCTTCACTGGTAACAAAATTGCCATGGCCGCTCGCAAGCGCTACTGGGATAACGTCAGCGCCTGAGCTCCGACCGTGGGGGAACATATCATATTCAACACGCGCCCTCCGAGGCACATACACGACTCGGGCGTTGGGACACACGACGGGTGGCGACCCTGATCTGGCATTTTAGATATTCTTGCGGTTGTCATCCCCTCAGCCCTCGTCTCCGGAAGACCACTGGATGAGCTCAGGCAACCACGGTTCGGGTTCTGGGTGGGTCGGCGGCGTCGGGTACGGCGGCCTTGTTGCACAGCATATCGCGAGTAGCAGACGCAGCCACCCAATCGTGTGAGCGTGGCATACCGGTAAGGGGGCTTTTCTCGCGCCCGCGCCTGCACTCACGCCCGCACACTGCCGCCAGCCAGACAAACCCCGACCAGCATACGATTTTCCACAAGTCTTGGCTGTTCCCGGATTCTCGTCATTGCCTGCCTACGGCACCATTTTACGGGTGTCGGTTTTGGTTCTTGCTCGATACTCGTTTCGGTCCCTTCGTCCGTCTCATCATCACATCAGCCCACATCACCTATCCACTACACGCATATATCCGCCTTAATACCCGAAAAAGACCCGCTTTTCACACCAGCCCCCCTGCCATGGGGGCCAGACCAGACCAGAAAGACCGGGGGCTGGTCCAAGCGCTCCTCAGCTCCATGTGGCCAAAAGTACGTACCGTGTGTACATCTTCCGAAGCTGCAGTACATACGCGCCTCGGCTCGGCTCTCTACCTCTCTGTGTACTGTTCATCCTGGATACTTCACACAGAAGGTGGGAGCGCTGTGGTTTTGGCCCTGCGCTCCGGTCTTCTGCCATTGCTGCGCGGCGGACATCCAAGCAAGGGAAGAGTTGCGTCCCGGCAGGCAATTGCGACTGCCAACGGGGATTATCAATCGCGCCGTTGCCTGCCAACCGGGACGAAAGCGACCGGACGTTGATACTGGTCTCGGGTTTACTTGCTACACACGGGGTTACCAGCCACCGGCGGCAGCTTCGAATCCTACCCCTCTCCCTCCTCTTTGTGTGGCTTGGCAGTGCTTGAGGCGCCTTCGGGAAAGGCCCGCTCAGACATCGCCATGACACAACATGGTCAGGGGTGGTTTCAACGCACTTTACAACTTTGTGTGTGTGTGTGTACTCGATTCAAGAGGGATGGATGCAGGCAGGCGGTGTCCGAGACGAATATTTTTCGGGCGCGTACATAAGGCAATCAGCGGAAGCTCGGGCTATCAGATTACAGCTGAGTTGCATTGGGAAAGAGAGGCATTTTGGGGCGTTTTCATATCCATGTCGATAATTTTTGGCTCAGCATAGCAACAATTGGAGTTTACATAACTGGCGTATCAATGCAAATACCCGTTCCACATACCTCGGTGTCAAGCTTTAGTGTTGGAGGTTCAATCATGCCTCTGGCGATGCCAATTCTCGTGCCAGGATTCCAAAAAGTGACTTGATTGGTAGTGGATGGTGTGGTTCACGCGCTTCACACGGAACCGCCTCACCGAGCGAAGCGACTGACTGGTGTACACTCCACCTCTGGCTTCTCGAAGCGCCACATCCGTTAGAAGATGCAAAGCTCGAGCCGCATCTTGGAGTTTCCGCTGGCTGCCGCCTCGCCTCTGCATGTTGTTAAAGTTATTTCGGTGTTTTGGTTTTGGCTTGCTCGCTTGCATGGCTTGACATGACAGCAATTGCACTCCGCCCGAACAGAGGCATGCAATGGAATGCAAGCAAGGGAAACACCTGCAGGATGCAGGAGAACCAGCTCCTGCCACAGAGCTTCTACAATACCTACCTATAGTTTTGTTTGAGAAATAGCCATTCTTGCTCTTGCCACATGGTCACTCTCGCTTGACACAGCGCGACACTTGCCTCCTTGGGAAGCAGCGAACAAGCAAGAAGAAACTGCAAGGCAACCACGGGTTTGCCGGCACTCGGCAGGCGTGGTGCTGAGGTATGGATGGTCTGGGCCAGGTCAATCGATGGTTATCCTTTTCCTTTTCCTTTTCCAACTCCCGACTTTACGCCTTTTCTGTTTGGGGACAACTTACCCTACCTTACCCTACCTACCTTGGGTAGGAACGTGGCCACGAGTACTTACCCTCGTCTCGATCCAAGTCATCTCGTTTCCTCCGCCAGTCCCGTCCTTCGGACTCGGGAAACGTTTTACTGTCGAAACCATAACTCAATACCTGATCATACTTGGGCCTCTAAAGTACTTCATCTGTCTGTCTACCTAGTGTTCTTTTATCCGGCTGCTGCGGAGACCACCTCCTACGCACTCTACCCATCCATTACTTCCTGCTCATCTCGTTCGTCAACTGGTCGACGCCAGCCATACACCCTATTCAATTGAGCCACACGATCTTGTCACCGCCGCAGCCCGACCCTCTGATCCCTTGTGCTAACTTTGATACGGTGTATCTTGGTCGCAAGTAATTGTCGACAGCATCGTCGGCATTTGCGGCGCTACCTCTGTCTCGAGTGGGTCGTTCTGACCCGCACGTTTTGATTCTAGGTAGGAGGAACAAGAATCCCCTTCTATGGAGCGCTTGCTTGCTTTCACTGCGTCTTCACACAGTTTTGTTTGGGACAACATCCTTCTCTACAAAGAATCACACACACACACACACACACAAGCCAGCGATGGACCAGACCTATTGTGGTTCGGCGTCCGCCTCCCCGCCCCCATGTCCGCCGCCACTCCAAAGCCGTTATACCTCCAGTGCGAACCAAAGATCCATTCACGCCTTTTCGCCGTGTGCTACTCACCCCGGCCGACTCTCCACGGCCCCTCATACATATCCACCCCCCGATGGCGTTTGGCGCCGTCTCAGGAGCTAGTCTAGATTCCCTCACTCTCGTTGCCTCGTTCAGCTGCCTGCAATGGCGCCTGTCGCGATGCCTGCACAGGGTGGCGCGCCAACGACGGTGCTCGGAATCCTTACTGGCTTTCTCACCCGGCCTCTTGGGATCCCGTGGCCTCGCTCGTTGCGCCACGCACCCACTCACTCCTCTGTCTCTCTACCGACAGCTTCATTGCTTTTAACGTGGCATGTTTTTGTGTCACGCGGCTTTTCTGACACCGATACCACCAGGCCACCAGACCACCCGACCGAGACAAAGGCAAATAGGGCAGGACAGGCATTGAGGCTGCAGAAGTGAGGCGCCGCTCCGTCACCAACCTCGAAAACCACCAGACGTCGCCATGGCACCTCTGCCGCTCCCTCGGGCGCTGGCCTTGTGTCTCTTTGTCTTCTCACTGAACCCGGGGTACGTGGCTTCACGTAATCTCTTGTTGTCCGAGTTGGAGAATCAGGGACTCTTGGCCGACGCTCCGGCGCCGACAGCTAGCATCGCAGCGCGGCCGCTCGACTGCTTCCAGGTCGCGCAGCCCGTCCTGGGACCAAAGGGTCCCGTGTATCAGGAAGTCGGCCGCGGCGATGGCGAGCAGCAGGACAAGTCCTGCACGGTGCAGCTGATGGACCACTCGTTTGGCTATAGCTTTAACAAACCTTTCGTCGGTGAGTCCACCAACTGCAAGGCTCTTCTCGTCTACTCTGGGGAATCCAGACAAACAAGGACGTTGTGGATGGAGAGAAACCCGGCCGGAAATGGGGAATGGTTCTGACAATCTGGGTTTCCGGCAGGCGAATACTCACCTCCCAAGTGTGATTTCAACCGGGTCATCATGAACTTTACTGTCACCTCTGCGGGCCGCCAGCTGGACCGGCTGGCATTGATGTACTTTGGTGACACGGAGGTATGGCGGACCTCCACCGCGGAGCCAAGGTTGCCTCCGGGAATTATCTGGACCTATTGGAAGGACATGACGCCTTATCTTAGCATGTGGAAAACCCGCCAAAAGGTGATATTCGACTTGGGTAACCTCATTGGTAAGTGAGTACAGAAGAAGCGTGCAACACCACTCTGCTGGCCCTGCCCTTGCATGTTTTGGACTGAGCCGTTCCGTGTTGTTAACATCCACTCTCTTGAAGAGGAGAACTGGACTAAACCTCTTCACCCCCTGTCCACATACTTTGTATATCGCTAGTGACTCCAACTTTTCTTGTTTCCGTCTCGGACTAGTCGGGCTGGGGGCCAAAACGACTAACGCTGCCAAGACGACAGGTATACGGGTCCCTTCAACTGCACCCTGACAGCAACATTTTTCAAGTCGGATGTGGTCACGCAAAGCGCACCGCCCGCCGACCTGATCGTACCCGTCTCGTCGAGAAAGGGCTCTTCGAGCACGGGCAGCGCGTGGCTGGTGCCCGAACGAGAGGCCGTGAGCGCGGTGAAGCTTCCGCGCAACGCCAACCGGGCAGTCTTCTCCGTCTCGGCCAACGGCCAGGGCACCGAGGAGTTCTGGTGGGGCAACGTGCTCGAGAGCGACGCTGCGGCTTTTAACGCCACCGTCGGCCCGGCTCCGGCGGGCAGCCCCTGGCGCGAGGTGCAGGTGCTCATCGACGACAAGCTGGCCGGCGTGCAGTGGCCGTTCCCCGTCATCTTCACGGGCGGCATCGTCCCGACCTTCCACCGGCCCATAGTCGGGTTGGACGCATTCGACCTGAGGGAGCACGAGATTGACATCACGCCCTGGTTGCCCGTGTTGAGCGACGGCAAGGAGCACACGTTCAGGATCCGGGTGGCGGGGCTCGCCAACGACGGCGACCGCGCGTCGGTCAATACGACGGTGGGCAGCTTCTGGGTCGTCTCTGGCAAGGTATTTCTGTGGCTGGACGAGGAAGGGTCCGTCACGACCGGGCGCCCGCCGACGGTGGACATATCCGACCCGATCGTCAAGCTGACGGGCCGCACCCTCAAGCAGAATTCCACGGGCGCCAACGAGAGCCTCGCATTCAACCTGGAAGTGACGCGGTCCATTTCCGTCAGGGGCGAGGTCGTCTCCAAAAGGGGCACCAAGAATCCCGTGTGGTCCCAGAAATTGCATTACAGCAACAGGGCGACCGTCACCGACTTTGGGCGCAACGGGTTCAACGACTTTGTCATCACGGGGACGGACGAGTTCACGGGGCAAGGGACTGACTACCGCACGACGTACTCGTACCCGCTCGTCGTGGACCAGACGGCCAACATGTCGGCCAAGGGCGACCTCAGCCTCGCAGCGACGCTCTACCAGGAAGTTAAGCTCGAGGTGGAGGGACAGGGGGTGTACGCGACGGGACTCGAGGCGTACGACGCGCAAAGGGCCCAGAACAAGATAGCCAAACTCTCGACTTTCCGCAACGGCACGGCGTCGTACAGCCAGGCGGCAGATATGAAGAGCAGCACGGCATTTGGGACGGTGCAGCAGGTGCTGCGGTTCAGCGCCGGTGGGGGGGATGGCGCACGTGATGTCGAGTTGTACTCGCGCCAGGTCAAGGCCACGAACAACACGGTGCTGGCGGACCAGGAGAAGTCTGCCAGCGGGAAAACGCCCGAGAAAGCGATGGCTGTGGCCGTGCGGAGGACTTTTGACGCGTGATTGAGATGTGCAAATGGCAGGTGGGCCCGGTTCAGTTCAGTCTCGGCGCAGTCGCGGTGGTCGCGGTGGCCGTCGTCATGATCCTCCCAGAGATGCCCTCTCGGAGAAACATGGACAAACACACGTCGTCGGAGTCCGAGTTGGACCGGCCAGCTGTGCTGCTGTGCTGTACGTACACTGACGGAGCTTTGGGCTGTCACCAAGGCTACCAAAAGAGCTCCTGTCGTCTGTTTCGTTGACAAGTTAGCTGAGCTTTGGTGGCTTTCTTAGCCTGCCTTGGCTCGCACGTACTATGTAAGAGTTCGTCATGCGGCCCAAGTGGCTAGTGATAGACAATAAAATAAAAAAATGTGGCTAGAGAAGGAACACCACCTCACAAACACGGGATTGATTGGCTTCCGTTCCCCGCCTTGGCTTTTTGGGGAATTTCTTCATACTCTTTAGAGTTTCTTCGGGGTTGGAAGAGCAAACGGCGAGTCCAGTAGGTACGGATACACCTCGGTCCAATTTGTCGGTGCAGGTGCGGAATAGAGTTGGCACAGCCTCGCCTATGGATATGCACCGTAGTATTCCGTCGGGATATCTTAGCAAATGTCCGTACCGTACACAAGCAGTAGAACGGATATTTCCAAGACGAACCACAACCAGGATGAAGCACCCCTACGAAGTATGACCGACACCTTGACATGCCTAGCTACAAACTACCCCTGGTTAGTGATCGACATCCATCCGTCACGGGCTGGTCGGTAGATGGATATGAAGCACTAGCAACCGTGTTGACACGGAAAAAGAAAGAAAGGGAATTAGATGACCAGTATATTGCAGTGGGTGTGGGCGTGGGTGAAAGAAAAGGAAGGCAAGTGCATCGTGGGATTTAACACAGCAACAGTACCGCTGAGATCTGGACGGTACACGCCAAGGACCTGTTGATGGACGTCCAGCGGGCATATCTGCAGTCTCATCAACCAAGTGTCATGTTCAGATCGCATCAGCTCGACATTGACACGTACCCTCCGCTGCGCGTCAATGGGTTAAACTATCGCGACCTCGAACGCGAGTGCGTGTCATTTCCAGAGCCTGGGTTAATTCGCTCGCCGGTGAACTATCACTTGCAACTGGGTGAGGTGGATGGCAAGGATTTCTTGGAAGGAAAACGGCATGCGCTTGTAAACTCTAAAAGACGGCACAAATTCCTCCCCGCCTCCCCCCGCCACGGCAAATCTGAAATCCCATGGTGTGTGGTTTGTAGGTCCCGTCCTATACGCAGTATGGTTTCCTTGGACGAAACCGACTCCTCCCTTTTCCCGGAGGGTATGCTCCTCCTGGTCGCGTCTTGCTCCGTCCCAAATCCCCCCCCCTCCCGGTCCCCCGACCCTTCGTTGAAGCCATTACGTGCGGTACTATGGCCATCGTCGCATACACGGACGGTGCGCTCTGGCGACCACGCGTCAAAGAGGACAGCTTACGTTGCAGTTAGTAATCCTTCCATTTCTTATTGACATTTTGCTCTCCTCCTCCGGCCACTCGGGTTTACCAAAGCAGCCAAGGGGGAGAGTGCGAGGCCAGAAGGTTTGGGCCCGGGCATTGAAAGACGCCTCATACATCACAATGACAAGCCGTGAGCCCGGACGCTTGATATCAGCCACAAAGTCCGGTCCTTCACGTCTATCCTGGGACCGAATTTCTTGACGGACGATGCAAAATGCGATGATGAGCAAGACGGGGTCCACGGCAACGATGGCAAGTCCAGGGATGAGTGCCACCCTATCACGTATGGTGTACGGACACCCATCAATCGTTGTTGTATCGTATCGTAATATCGTTTCGCTGGCGTCGTTTCGCTTCGCTCCCTGACGTTCGCGTCCAGCGTAATCGCGAACCAGAATAGCCCACGTAGCCTGGGAAACTCTATACGCAGGCTTTTCTTCTTCTTTCTCGACGTGTTGCATATAACCGGAGTCTCCGTGCCTCGACGAAGTCAGATGCGCATGTCGGCGGCAGATAAGCTTCTGCTAAATCTCACGTCGTCTGCGAGTCGGGATCGACGGCTACCTTGCCTATCCGTCCGCCTTTCATACCTGGGGCGGTCGCCTGCAACGCAACAGGTCAAGGGTTGCGGTCATCCCCAAGCACAAGCGATTCATTTACCATTGTGTTTGAATCACGGAATCCAGGTTCTTGGCGTCGGTCTCTTTTTTTGGTCTCCTCATCGTCTGCAGCAGTGGCGACGGGGTTGTTGCGCTGCGTAAACTCAAGCTTGGGTCGTGAACTCTGTTATCCACAGGTTCTGCATCATTTCGGGCGGCTGAGCATAACTCAGCGCGAGGGCGTCACAGTGCAGTGCAGCTTGAGGTATAGCGCGACGCGAAGGCCTCGCATTCCACGCGTACATAGTATAGCTCCTACTGCGCGAACGCTCTGGGATGAAGATCGCCGCGACAAGAGAGGAACGGTATCATAGGCTCCCTCCCTCGTTAGAGACATGCCGAATGAGGCAAGATTTGAGGCGAACTAGGGTGTTTGATTGGAGGAATGTAGCGTCCGGGGGGGGGGGGGGGGGGGCCCTCGGGGGGGGGGAAAGGGGGGGGCGGGGGGGGGGGGGGGAGGGTGCTCTCGGTGTGATGATCCTCCCCCATTTCCCACATGACTGTGGTACGCGGGTCGTCTGCCTGCTGGACCCGAGCAGGGGCAGTAAAAAGAAGGTTTAGAGCCGCCGTGGGTTGTAGCTGCGGGTCCGCCGTGCAGATGACGAATTGCGGAGAGCGAGCGGAATGTCAGCGACGGAGGATGGTCAGAGAGGATGTGCCCAGTTGGTGAACTAGGAAGAGGTCCTTCATTCGTCAGCGATCATGGTGCGGTTAGGTTCAGTGATGGAGACAATGTCAGTTTCTAGATCCGTTTACGGCACGAAGATCTGTGGACAAGGTTTTGTTGGTTGTTCTGATGGTTCGGTGAGACGGAACAGGCGATGGGGAGATGTGCGGTCAAAGGTAATCAACGACGGTGGTTGTTTGTTTCTGCCCCTTCACCGCCGGGTACTTTTGAGTTCTGCCATTTGGCAGGAGCGTACTTGTACAACTCACCCTCACTTGCCGCCCAGACGTTTACCACCAATTCAAAACCCTCCGAGCCTCAACCTTGAACTCTGCCGCCCAGGAAAAACCTTCCTTCTGCAACCGCCCTTCTGGAATCTTTCCCTCTGTGGGATACGAGGGCCCCAGAAGAAGTCTAGCATGCTTTCACAACTTACGTCGCGAATGCAAGATGGCTGGGCTCCGGACTTTCGGCCATGTGCGTACGGTTTAACATCGTGGTGTGGCATCGTGCACTTTGGCGCCTGCCTCTGTCGTAGCAGGGTATAGCATGATGTTCCGGCCCACTTGCGGATAAACAATACGTCGGGCACTTACCTTACCTTACCCCCCCACCATGGCGGAAATACTGTCGTTCTAGGCGCGGTAAGTCCGCAAGGGAGCCATGAATGGACGTGACTTCCATTAAGGTTTGGCCTACGCTTCCTTCCCAAACTGCGCTTCAGCCCCAACAATAGACCATGCCAAACCAGACCAGATTGGAATAGACGAGATCAGACTAGACGCCTGAGGTCGGCCGATCCAGATGGAACGATGCAGGTGAGGTGATGTTGCAGGTGCAGATTGCGCCGGACAGGTGTGGCCATATCTAGGTGTCAACTCTGCAGCGCCCCAGCGAGAACGGTGTTGCGCGTACGTGTATGCGATGCGGATGCGATATATGCATCCCATCGGGTCTCGTGGGCTGGCTGGAAGCTGGAAGCTGCAGGTTGCAGCTCAAGCCGTTGAGCGTTGCACCGGGAGCTGAGCTGAGGTCCCCATCTCTTGTGTTGCCATTTGAGGGAACTAGGGTGTCGACAATACTACAACCCAAGAGCAATGGAGCCAGAGAGATGGGGAATCGAGACCGAATTCATGGTGTGACATTGGAGGCGCTTCGTCGATTGGGAGCTTGGGCCCGGCCAAAGCCTTGCTGACGGTTTTGGGTGTGCTCTATCCGTACACGCGTAGTCGGCTGTCTGCATGCCAGTCCTCATGTACGAAGGCAATATAGGCATATAGACAGCACAATCCTCCAAGAGAGTTTTCGACACTCTCTGCCAATCTTGGCACGTTTGTGGACGTACGCCCCAGGCCAAGCGGGGATTGTGTCTTCTTGCGTGGACGACAAAGTCCGACGGTCGTGGCTCAAACTATTACTGATTAGTTCTCGTCTCCCTCTCGCTTGTCTACATGTCTCTGTTTTGTTGCTGGCTGTAGGTTTACTTTGCCAGTCGCCGTGTCTTGAACTATAACCGCTCTCGCGCAAACCCTCACGACGAGGCTCCCGAATTACTTCAGCCCTTTTTAGAGTTTACTGTCGTCTAGGCGTGACGATGGCGACCGTCGCAATGTCTCTCTCTTTCTCTTTCGCAATCAGAGCCCTGAAGGAGGCAAAAGACTCGATTCGGTCGGTCGGTCGGTCTGCAAACACGTCAAATCTAATATTACCGTAGGTTATCCCGTGTGTAGCGATGAGACGTATATGCATGTAGCTATCAGCTCAAAATCCCACGCGCTGTGCGTACTCGATCTGTCTCTAAGGATCAAGACCCAAATAAAGGGGGGGTGGGTGATCGCCATACCTCACGCAGGGCGGAGCGGGCGCTGGAGATGCATGCCATTTGCCGCTGACATGTTCGTCCCGTCTGGGCGGGCGGGCGGGCAGAGGATCTGTCACAGCGGGCTTATCGCATCTCGTGGTGTTGTTTTTAGACTTTTTGATGATTTGTAAGGAGAGGGGGCTGGGCTACTCGGCCCCTTCATCCGTACTGTACTCGAAAGGCCAACGGAATTCGGGCTCAGGATGACAAAAATGGAAGACGAGATTGACTTTCTGCCTGTGCATGGGAGGTTTTACAGGGACCACTTGGATCCCATGATGGGTTGAGACAGACTTTGTAGAGTCGTCTCAGTTGCCAGGTTTTGCGCAAGCCAGGAAGTAAAGGGGGGCCGTGTTCACTCTGCACGAGTGACTCGATCGTACAGACAGGCGGGTGAGATGTTCTCATGGTTTGGCTGGCTAGTGTCTTGCTATGGGCAGAACTTTGCGACGACGACCTTGCATTTTTTGCGTTGACGTGAAAACCTTCTTTTCTTGTTGTGGTGGTGAAGTCCCAAAGGGATGGAAGGGGAAAAAGGGATTTCGTCTGTCCGCGCCACGCCCCTCGGCATGTTTTGGACTCGAGCCATGTCTCTATCGCGGCAGGCAGGCAGATAAGTCAGGCAGAAGGCCAGTTCTGGTTTCAACTCTTGGGCGTCTGATTGGAGATGGGTTCGATTTGGAGAACGATTCGGGGAAGACAAAGGGTGTATGAGGGGAATGGGGTGTGTGAGATATGCGCGGGCCGTGCGGCTACTTCACCACGGAGGTCTACGTAGTGTTTTGGGGATATAGTTCAGCTTAGTCTCTCGTGGAGGCGTGTAGGAATCCAAACGCACACGCATAGGGAGACCATGCTGCTGAACCGTTGCACACTACGGATACATGATAACCTAGACCCTCATCAAACCATCATGGAGGGGGTGTGTTCTGATGGAGAGTGCCAGCAGCACTAGTAACTTGGCTGCAATTGCTGGCAGCTGAAGTCAAGCCCAGGTTTCGGAGTGTATTCCGATCTTCCGGTCAAATAGGAAACTGCATATACAGAGTATGGCCCGTACGTACGATTAGTAGCAAAGACTCTAGGAGACGAGGGGGGCGTGAAGGTTTGTGTCATCCTTCTCGGAGTCGATCACCGGACTGCGTTACTGGCCTGAACTATATAATTCCTTCAGACTTCGTACACATTAGTCAGATATGACAACGAGTCCAGTGAAGAAGCCAAACGTAGACTGTAGATTGCGCTGCGCGTCCCAGGGCAAATGTGTCAACCTTCTTATTTCGCCACCGCAACAGTTGGTGTCATTGCCGGCCGGCCACAGGGTAAACCGACCACACATCATCATTCACACTAAGGTGACCCAAGGACTACTACCTGTGACCTAACGCGAACCACTTGAGAAGGTCGCGTTCCAGAGCCCGGATACGGTGTGGGATGAACCAAAACTGTATTCGTTATTCAGCTGCAGAAGAAGGTTTCGTTAGTCCTGAGACCTACCCAAGCCTACATCTGCATCGCACAGCTGGTCATGTTGACCGGGCGAAAGCACTCCAAGACAAATGAACAGCTTTTTTTTTGTTGATTTTTGCAAGATTCCAGCTGCGAAGCCTGCGCTGCGAAGCCTGCAAATCCCAAATCCGAGTTCAACGCACTCGCATCGACGCGCTTTTAGTGGCAGTCTGCTGGGCCCCTGCTCTGAAGTTCGGGCTCATTGCATTCTGGACGATTTTGCCATCACGTCGTCTGGTCCCAGGCATCGTCCCTCTTTCTCTCCCGTATACTCCGCACGACGCGGGGTGATGAAGTGTCTTTGGTGCTGTTGGTGGTGTGCTGTGCCCTACGCTTCCCGCATCGTGGCCCCCTGAATATCTGATGATGGCAGGATTCCCTGATCCAGACAGAGGTCCGCGACGACACACGTACGCGGCGGGACGTGCAGTCTTAGATTTCGACTCTTTGGTTTTGTCAGTATCACTAAGATAACAAATCATCAAAGTCACGCCGTGACCTCTGTCTCTCCCCCCCTCACGACCACAATATCAGACCAAGCCTGGGGAGAGTTTCCCTCGTCCATTATTGCGTAAGCACCCACGTCCCGTCTCCTCTGTCTTCACCTTAAACTTCGGCACAAGTGTCGCGGTCGAAGCGCGTAGGGCATCACAGCTCTCCGTCTCCGAGGCGCGGGGCTGGGAAGCCGAATCTCCCGGAGGCCGCATACTGTCCGTGCCGAAAGAGATGCTGTCGTCCAACCCCCGTCTGCGTCGCAAACCTTCGGCAAAGGGCTCGACGACGACAGACGACGGACCCGCGGGGTACGGCGTCATAGTTCGTCGGGGGCACGGAAGCTCCAGAAACACACGTAATCCACCAACACGCACACGCACACCCACCATGGTGTCTCCCGTCCGGAGTCTAGTACGTCCAAATTTCTGGATCGTATCGTCTGATGTGGTTCGAGACGTCGTAGATTCTGAGCCAAGCCGTGGCCCGGGAGGCAATATTTTGGAAGTGAAGAATAGACCCTAGCACCCGAGGAGCACGAACTCCAGTCCACGATATCAAGTTGACGGACGGTTTGGTGAAACTGCCACTACGCCATACTGGGGTCCACTGCCGTTGCCTATGTCCCTGTCTGCTGTCATGCGTCGCTGCTTGAACTTTCCCGGCCACGCCACACCGCGACGGAGCTGGCTTCCACACCGAGCAAAAGGCCAACACGGTCGAGTCCTTTGCTCCATCTTCGTCCCGGACAAGACCCGACAAACATACTTTATTCCTTCCCTGGACGCTCGTTTCCCTGAGGCGCTGTGAAGATACACCCGAGTGGTTCGACGGACGAGGAGGAGGTGTACGTCGTGGGAAGTGAGTGGGTGGGTGGGTGTTCGTTCTTGCACATGTTCACACACATACACCACGGAGATGGCAGCCAGTTCAGGACAAGCAAGGCCTGCGCCGCCTTTGCGCATCGTGGACCCAGATATTACACTTTGTGCCTACTGGACGTTTGACAAATTTGCGGCTCTGCTGTGCCACGGTCTTCGGAGATCTATGGCCATCTCAATCACCGACTGTCGCAGTTCTGAGTACCGCCGGAGTCGGGTCGTGAACGACGACAATGCTTGCTTAGCCTCGCGCAGAGAGTGCTGCGGATGCTGACGAACTATTCCTAATCTTCTCCATGGCCCTTGTTTCGAGTCCAACCCTATGTCGTGTGCGTCTAGACCCAGCGCCTGGGATTCGCCATAGACCCCATTGACCGAGCCGAATCGGCAGCGAAATCTCTTTGCCCTTCTTTGCCCTTCCGCCGATAATACCCAAACAAAGTCGCTTCATGTCGTCTTGCCTACCAAACTCCCATATCCGCATAGCCTGACGCTGTGACGCAGCCAATCAACCTGCTCCGTATCCACGGTTGATATCCACGGTTGAGCGAGCTGTAATCGATCTGGCTGCAACGTGTCGTTGGCTGAAATGGAGCACACAGATGCACCCCCCAAAGGAAAACGGAAATGAAAACGGAAACGAAATGTCTCATCAGTCTGCCTCGGCTAACTGCATGATCAACCTAGCTGCCATATCCAGGAAGGGGAACGGGCTGGTGACGTCCTTTTCATCAAGCAGTCTTCTGTCAGCTGTTTCGTAGCCTGAACACTTGAAGTCTACGAGGAAGACACCTGGTTCCATCTCATATATTTGAATGTCCATGTGCAGCGCAACAAAGTCGCGCTTGACGTTGTCATCACTGACTACGTGATAGCTGTCTGGCGTCTTGGTGCCTTCGGTAGGTGTTGTTGACCTCCTGTGCAACGCTGTGGTGAATTAGTCACGTCATCACAAGCTCATATTTTTGCAGCACCTACTCTGTGTTTCCCATCGCACCTTGATGTGCCACGGATCGGCTGGAAGTTTGTATCTCTTGAGCGGATCATCGCTGGCTGTGGGTTCGTCGCCACCTTCAGGCGTATAGTCGTCGACAAAGCTGCTGTCGTTGCTGAGTTGCCCGTTATCCGTGCCGTGCATCTTTTCATAGTCCTCGTCTGGGACGTAGGTTGCCCCGAGCTTGTTCAAGGCCTTGTGTATGCACAACAGGGCCTCCCAGGGCGCATTACGCGATCGGATGCCAAACTGCCACCTCACAGGCTTGGTCTTCTTAGTTGTGACCGGTGTCATCCCCTGCGGCCTTGTCTTGGAGTCGTCGAGTCTGACTTGACTCCGTGAGTGTGGCTTCAGATGCCTGGCCGTCTCTTCCCTCTCAGCATCCGTACGGGCCGAAGACGACTCGTTCACCACGATCGTGGGCGTCGGACGGTCCTCGATACCGGCCTTCTCGCGCTCCACGTACTCCTTGTGGTACGTTGGCAAGCTACTCGGAAGGATACCGATCTTGCTGATGTAAGGCCGCTGCTGTCCGCTAACGGTTGACGCGCCTGATCTTGCAGATGACGCGCTCGGCAGGGGACTACTTGAGCCGTCTTGGTCGACGGAAAGGTTCGCCATCGCCTCTGTCAAGGGCATTAGCGTGGGGCCCGCGTCGTCGTCTGCCGGGAATGCCTTACCGTTCACCTGCATGAGCTTGTTCTCGCGGACAATCATGTAGGCATCCTTAATGGCAGAAGGCTCCGCCGCCTGCAGAGCTTCCTCGACATCCTTCTTACCGTAACCCATGGTTTTACTAATCTTTTCCGTAACTTCATTATGCAGCTTCTCTTGAACCTTGGGGGGTGCATTCGGAGCAATGTCGCTTTTCTGGATGGCCTTGTTAGGATCAACACCGGTATTGAAAAACTCCTCGACAGGCGGCGCCAGATATGACGGCAGATCGGTCATGAACCATGAATCTTGGCGGATATCCTCAATCGTAGCACGTTGCACGGGGTTAACGACAAGCATTTTCTTGATGAGGTTGGCCGCGCCGGCATTCATCCATTGCGGTATACTGTATGTGCCCCTGGCGATCTTGGCGAACAGGCTAGGGATGTGCTCGTCGTCAAAGGGTAACCTGCCAACCAGCAGAACATAGAGGATCACGCCGCAGCTCCACACGTCGACTTCAGGACCAGCGTAAAGCTTGCCACCGATGACTTCAGGAGCCGCATAGTTGGGACTTCCGCAACTGGTCTTGAGAAAGTTTCCATCTGTCATGATATTGCTGAGACCAAAGTCGGCAATCTTAACGTTCAGATTATCGTCGAGCAGCAAGTTCTCGGGTTTCAGATCACGATGGACGATCTTGTGTCGGTGGCAGTACTCGACAGCACACAGCATCTGCTGGAAGAACCTGCGAGCCTCGGGTTCCTTCATCCTTCCGTTTTGTACGATATAGTCGAAGAGCTCGCCGCCGGCGTATTCGAGAACCATGATGATTTCGTTGGGAGTCTTGATAACAGTGTACCTGGGTGGTCCGGGTCAGTGACTCTGTTCCAGTCCGCACAGATTGACGCTCTTGGGTGGACGAGTCGAAACGTACAGCTTGATGATATGAGGGTGGCGCAAGAGTTGGAGATACTCGATTTCGCGCTCGACGCGACCAGCCATATCTCTGCTGATGAGCTTCTTCCTTGCGATGATCTTGAGAGCGACTTGTTGGCCCGTGCCATTATGAATAGCCAGCTTCACCTTTCCAAAGGAACCCTCGCCGAGCGTCTTGATGATCTTGTATGCGCCGATGCGCTGCTCCGTCTTGATCTTGTCCCGCAGCGGGGCGGTATGGTCGACGGGAGGAGCCATATTGGAGAGATCGGGCAGTTGTGGTTGTTGGGGATGGCGAGAGCCAGCGGCGTCGGCGGCGGCAGCAGCACCGTGCTGCTGGGAACGGCGACGGATCTGGGAGTGAGAGAGACTGATATGGAGCTCCTCCTCGTCGAAGCCGGAAGCCATTTTGAACGTCGGGGGTAGGGGGGCGGGCTCAGGTCGTTTGTGTTTAAATGGGCTGTGGCCGGAGCGAGCCTTGGACTTGGACCACACAAGTGGGCATGACGAAGTTGGATTGTGGAGGGGAACATTCGAAGGTGGAGGGCTGCCAAGAAGCTCCCTGTCTCTTGCTGGCCTCCGGGTCCCCAGGCCTCACCAATAATAGTAGGTACGTAGGTACCAAGGTACCTAGATACTTGAGGTGAGCAGGTCCGTGCTTCCTGGTGCTCCTTTTTGGGGGGAATGGAGGGTGCAGCTCCCCAAGCCCACAGTGTACTTGACATTTTCCAGTGGGTAACGATCAGTGAATTACAGCGGCCAGATGGCGCTGTGATTCGTGGGACCATTCAACTTGTGGTTCAACCGGCCACACTCGGCGCGAATAGGACAACCTAGGTTCCATTGGGCAGCGTCAAGCTTTTCCGTCGCTCCAGAAGCTCTCGTCCCTACGGATACTCTGTATACCATCCTCCTTCTTGTGTTATGCTCCCTTGCCTAGGTAGGTATGGGAGTGTCATACTGAATTGACTTTGGGTGCTCTGTCGACAGTACACACTGCCTACCTAGAGACGGGTCTGTCGTCTTTGATGACCACTCAGTTTCCTTCGGTTGCATTCAGAGTACGCGGCCGATATCTGACACATCGACAACGCTGAGTGAGCCGGGAATCCCAGAGGGTTGGCAAGAAACCGCCTCATGATCCCTCAGTGGCTGCTTCCAGGTGACATGTGAGAGTGGATTAAGATGCAGTTATACCAATGATCGTTCCGAATGTCAGGAGTGGACAGTCACGTTCTACCTAGCTGTGCTACGCCTTTCCCAACGTCTAACCGAGTGCAAATGGCTGATTCAATTCGTTCGCGCTTCCAATAGCTGAGTATATTTGCGGTAAATTAGGCCGCAACTAACCTACGTGTACAGGTCCATGAATGCGATGATTTGTGCTGAGTTCACTAGCCCGATGAATACATCGCGGTAGCTCCGTTGACGTTCCTACTTCACTTCGTGATCAGTAGTCTTGGCTCGGCAGATGCGACTCTCTTGACTCATAAGGAAATGGGGATCCAGACTAATCATCAAGCCGAGACAATAGCTCAAAGGATCGCCGCACAGCTGCATATCGTTTTATAACGGCCTTGCGGCCCAGAGTGCACATAACGATCTAGGCGCTGCGTCGTCTCTGCATCGGCTAAAGTGACCCTGATCGCTGCCAGGAACCGCGGCCCCGTACCCCAAAAGGTCCGAAACGGTCTGCACGGCCAGGTCATTCGAATATTCAAGAACTGGTGTGCTGGCCCATTGATGCTTCACATAAGTCTACTACGTCCAGAGAATTGACAGAGCTGGCCGGGCTCGTCGGCTCGTTTAACCCGAGCCAAATGATGAGCCGGCGGGCTGCATGTGCCCGCACTTGGATGTTCTCCTTTCGTCCACGCACAGCGGAAGTTGAATACGGGGATGGTGGGGAGCAACTTGTATCTGCAGGACAAAAGATTCTGCAACGACTCCAGTCCCGAGGTTAAGAGGGTTCCTCGCAACTCTCCCTCTCCACAGGCGCTTGTTACTTGCTCAGAAGTCAGCCAAGTGGAGGTTGGTGGGTTTTCGCAATCCGTAGAGTGGTACTACTACTACGTATCTGCTCAGCTCCTCTTCCAAGGTCTCTGTCATTCCATAATTCAGAGTGGTTCGACGACCCAATTGATCAAGGTCAGGTTCGGTCCAGTGTATGCTCGAATTCCCGAGACGGAGTCCAGGCCAGCCGCTGAGCGTTTGTGTTTGAATGTTAGAGGTCGTGTAATACAGTAATATACAGAGAGTAGGCCTTTGCCTGGTGCAAGTCGATCTCATGATTTAGCCGGACTTATCCTTCTTGTCTTCCACTCTAAGTCTCTCGATCAGTTTGTTGGTGAGAAAAGGGCTCAATCCGAGACTGGACATTGTCAGCATTTCACCATAAGGCCCAAGGGAACGTAGACCTACATTCCCTCTCTCGTGATGATCCGATATGTGCCACTTGGCTCGAGCTTGCCGATAATGTCCCCCTTCTGGTCAACTTCGACACTGCCCAAGATGTCTTCTGGCCATGCGATGCGACCAAAGTCTGGAGGATTTCTGGAGTCACTCAGGTGAACGTAGCCACCGTGCCCGCCTCCCCCAGCACCACCTTGGCCGCTGGCACCTCCAGCACCGCTGCCGCCAGCGCCGCCGCCGCCTCCGACTTTGCCGGACGAGCCTCGCTTGTTCCTTTGTGCGAAGAACGCACCTCCGGAACCCAAGTTGGCCCCGCCAGGCCCGGCGAAGGCCTGGGCCTGGGCCAAGAGATCCTTGTCTTTATGCGCATTCTCAGCAAGAACCTCGTAGAGTATATTGCTAAATGTCTGGTTCGCGGTGAATGATTGTGGTGTGGGAGGGTCTGTCGTGGAGAACCCAATGGCTAGCCTCTGATTTGGCGGCTCATCATCGAGGTAAGAAAGGAGGAACGAAGCTCGTGATGCGTCGGCGGCGAACACTCTCTTGATGCACAATTAGCGTTTGGAATTGGCTTTCGTGGGGCGATGGTGCTCACAATTGCGGGATTCGACGGTAACGTGGAAACAGACCGGATAGAACTGCTTTTGATGCCGAGTCTCGGAAGAAAACGAGCTGCTGGCGCCAACATTGTAAAGCTTCCGTCGACGGCTCCCCGAGTTTGAGTACAATAGCTATTTTTTTCCAGGTAGGTATCCGTAAATGGCTTCTCTATTCACCCAATGATGACGGCATGCTATCGAGGGGAGCTACAGCCACAGAGTTGAGCCACATGACCCCTTGGTGACAGGGATGTGGCTCAGCACGGCAAAGTCGCGCGACGCGACAGCGGAGGACTAAGACGCGTCTCAATTAACCAATTCGGCCTTCCCACCGCATCTCGTCCTACAAGCGCAACGCGAATTATTGCGACAATTCTTTGCTGACTATTCTTGGAAAAAGAGTTGGCGATCGACTTGAATCACTGCCGCAATGGATCCTCCGCCGTCGATATCCCCGAAGCGCCAGCAGGTGCATATGGCCAACATCTTTAACATCAAGACACCTGCCCCTCCATCCTCCGCGATACCATCGTCTTCGCCCGCATTCGGCACGCCTGTGCATCCTCTCAAGCCGTTCAAAGTATCAGCGCCGACGAAACATGCCATACTACCGATTATCCTACCACCAGCAACACTTCGACCACTCGCCTTCCGAACATTCACGAAAAAGCACAGCTTAACTCTAACTTCCACCGCGCTACAAGAACTCGCAACATTCATTGGCCGTCACTGTGGCTCATCATGGCGAGAAGAAGGGTTGGCGGAAAAGGTATTGGAGGAGGTGGCCAAATCATGGAAAAATAGGAATGGCGGCGTCATCGTTGATGGCGCGAGCCCTGAGCTCAAGGACATCCTCAAGACATTGGAGGGCAACATGAGTGGAGGCAAGATTGTGACGGGCGCGAGGGGTCTCGGCAGACAAAACAGTTTGTTGCTTGAACCGGGACAAGAGGCAGAATCGTCAAACACAAGATTGGGCATCCGACCGGTACCCTCCTTGCTTGCGCGCGAGGACAGTCGACAAAGTCTGGGAATGTCTTCGTTCGAGATGGAGGAAGAGGAAGAAGACGAGGATATCAGGGATGCGAGAAAATGGTTCAAAGTCATCGACGCATATGAGCAACCCCGGTTTTTTTACAATGTTGGTAAAAGGCATTTCGAGAGGCAAGCGGCTAACATCACTATTGAGGAATGACATTGTGACTAACACGGCCATAGAGAGACTTCGAGACCATCCTTGTTGCCACCGGCATCTCATAAGACATCTCTGTTCCGGAATCGATACAATGTCATTCACCAAAGACTTCTCAGAAACGAATCATTCCAAACATCGGCCGTCACGACCACAAGAACCCCCGCGCTCAAACGGTCTGCGTCAAATCAGCAGAGTCACAAAATTACCCCTATCGCAAACCTCCTTGGCAGACACGGCAGTCATCACATGCTTCTGGGCATGCTAAACGTCCTGCCAGTTGGAGGACTTGCGATCAGTGATTTAACGGCGACAATTCCCCTGGATCTATCACAAGCGGTTGCAATCCCCGATGATTCAGCATGGTTCACGCCGGGCATGATTGTTCTCGTAGACGGTGTCTACGAGGAGGAAGAGGAATCTGTGGGCAAGGGCCTGGGTGGAAGCAGCGGTGTCGGCGGCACTCTGGGTGGCAGGTTTCAGGGTTTCTTCATCGGCCAGCCCCCTTGCGAGAAAAGAAAGGCCACGTTGGGCATCAGTGGCCTGGAAGGCGGTCGAGACCATACCATAGGAGGTGGGTTCGGCTGGATCGACTTCCTCGGGGTCGGGAGTGAGCGAGCTGTGGGAGCAAGGATGCGGAAATTGGAGCAACGACTACTTCCGCGACATTCTGCGGACGAGGTGCCGAGGCGCGGCAGAATGGTCATCCTCGGTGAGCTGAACCTCGACCAACCGCGTACCCTTCAAGCCATGCGGAAGATTCTGGCCCTGTACGCCGCCGAGCCGGAAGGGTCAAACCCGATGACATTCGTCATCACGGGCAACTTCACTCAACATGCCGTACTCGCAAGAGGCGGCAGCGGAGGCAGCATAGAATACAAGGAATACTTCGACGCTCTCGCCTCGACGCTTTCCGACTTTGCTACGCTTCTGCAATCTTCAACATTTGTCTTCGTACCCGGAGATAACGACGGATGGGTCTCATCCTTCACGGCCGGCGCTGCCACTCCTTTACCTAGGAAGGGCGCTCCTGATGTTTTTACATCGCGCATTCGGCGCGTCTTTGCTTCCGCCAACGCAGAGCTCGGCGCAAAGGCAGATGGCGAGGCTATCTGGACGTCCAATCCAAGCCGCCTGACCTTATTCGGGCCGAATCACGAGGTTGTTGTCTTTCGTGACGATATATCAGCACGTCTCCGCCGGACAGCGGTGCGGCTCAAAACATCAAAGCCAGACCAGGCGGAAGAAGACGATAACGGTGCAGCGGACGACGTGGTAATGGGAGGCAGCAACCCAGCTGAAGAGGCAGAAAGCGCGATGGACGTTGACATCCCTAGCGAGAAACCAGCAGTGAAGCAGGTCACGTCAGGCGTGCCCCAAGATGTTCACACCGCACGGAAACTGGTCAAGACCGTATTGGACCAAGGATACCTCTCGCCTTTTCGCCACGCCATTCGCCCAGTACACTGGGACTACGCATCGGCCTTGCATCTATACCCGCTGCCTACATCCATGGTGTTGGTCGACACAACGGCACCACCATTCTGCGTCACGTACGAAGGCTGCCATGTCATGAACCCTGGCAGTATTCTCGTACCTGGGCGGACACGGGTGGGTCGCTGGATCGAATATGAGATTGGAAAGATTGGGCGACTGCGGGAGACGACATTTTGATTAGAACTGGGGCAGCGTGGACCTCGTTGCTTCCGTGCCCTTTTGGCGCGACCCTCGCTCGATATTGGCCCCGGTGTCTGTAAACGTAATGATTGATGGACTGAAATGGGACCAGGCGTTCACTTCACGATGATAATAAAAGACATCTTGGAAGCCAATTGACTGGAACGAAGATATTCTGTAAGCGAGGAATGATGCCACCCTTCCCTGAGCCTCAAGTCCTCGCAGTTCCAGAACGGCCTAGCCTGCAGTCTTTCCTTCGTTCTTGAAACAAGCAGAAGAAGAAATTCACTTCAACTTCGGATTCCCCCATCAGGTCCCTCGAGTCTCACGACATGGATCGGAGGCAGATACGGGGCGACGCATGTAAGCTGACGACCCGACTGGAGGCGCTCCGCGAGGTCAGCCACTCAACAAATTTCAACTCTTTCTCCGAAGCAACCCATACTGCCCAGACTCTTGAGCTTCACGGTACAATGACCCTATGTATACGCCAGAATGTAGGTCGAGATTTCAAGCACCGAAGTGACTGGAAGAATTTCGAAACATCTCGGTATTCCTTCTTCACTTACTTCTCGCGATGTAGTCGTAGTCGATGCAACAAAGTCCCCAGCCTAGGAGCAGGGGTTCGAAGTTGTAAATGCCTTGGTTGGGAGGATTTGCCACGGACGACCACGAGGAGGGTTGCACCACGAAGCTTGGCTCCAGTTTAACAACGACATGATTGGGTGTCAGCACCTCAGCCAAGTTCTAGCGTCTCGGTAGCGGGTGATTTGGCGTTTCCACACCCGTACCGGCTTCCGTACAGCGGCCCTGCAGCGAGGCGAAATGGATACCTGCGTGGGGGAGACCGCTGAAATCCAATGCGCAATACCGTCATTGGGACTTCACATGGGCAAAGGTACTTGACCTTGGAATAGGTTTGTCGCAAGTTGGAATTATCAACAGATTTTGTTCCCATTCAATATTGTGAGTACCTAGGTAGTTATGGGTTGATAAGAGTAGGATAGGGTAGGGCAGAGCGCACACACCTAATACCTACCTACTTTCTCCCAGCTTATCGTGCAGAGTAAGTAGGTAGGTGCAAGCAAACACAAACACCACAACCAAGCCAGTCGAAGCCAAACTGCTGAAAGCGTATTAATCTACCTTACCTACCCTAAGGTAGTACTTGATTACACCTCTGCATACCTACCTTACCTCAGGTGTTACCTTTCTTGCCCGTATCCGTACAGAGCTCACAGCAGCACTTCCTTCACCTTTCTGGCCAACCACCCTGTTGGTCACGTACCTGAAGAGGTACCTGGCATTATTAACATCCCCTATTACCTTACCTGCGGCAAACCCGTGCAGGAACCCCCAAAAGCCAAGCCACCATACATACTGGCTTGGATTTGAGACCGAGTCGGCCACGTCCCGCGCATCGCCCTTGTCTGTTGCTTGCAGTTGGGGTCCTCGTGACACCGACTCTCACACCTCTCAATTTCCCCCCATTTCTCAACCCTCCTCCACCTACGCGCCCACGACCGAGACGAGGCAATATTTTGTTGACTATCCTTATATTTCCAATCCTAGTATCTCCTACAGACCTTCTCTCGGCCTGACGCTTCTTCTGCCCAAGTTGCGGATAGCATTGCTCCCATCCGTGACCGGCAATTGCTCTCCAAGGCCTCCCCGCGTTTGTCAGAGCAAGTCGCCCCGAAGCAACCGTCCTGCGGAACGAGTCCCATCATGGCTTCCCAAACGAGCCCCCGCCGCTCCCGCGGCTCAGTCGACGAACACCAAGGTATCTTTGACGACGCCAAAACCTACTATACCTCCGACGAGCGTCACGTCAATCGTGCTGGACCTCGTACCCGAACGTACTCCCAAGTTTGTCACCGCCAATCCCACATCCCTGACCACCAGTGCCTGTCATGGGAGCTGCCGCAAGGATGAGCTAACTCGTCGACAGAGCACCTTGCTCAGACAGATTGAGCGTCTGAATCTCCAGCCGCCTTTCCGTCGCGGCAGCCATGGTAGGTTGAATGCCTCCTCGCCTGCAATGCCGCTGGGCAACAGTCTGGCTGACGGAAACACCTGCAGACGAGCACTCGACACAAAGCCAGCGAAGGTTCATCATCCAAGTAGACGAGACACTGGAGAACTTGCAAGCTCAGGAAGATACCGACGGAAACATGCAAATCACCATCGAAGATAACGGCCCCAAGGTACGTGTCACGGTGGCGGGTGACTGCTCCAGTTGTTGCACATGCTAATCCCGCTTGATAGGTTCTGACGCTGAGAACCGCGGCTTCTGCCGGACACAACCGATTCGATGTGCGAGGCACATACATGCTCTCCAATCTTCTTCAGGAGTTGTCACTTGCCAAGGAGTACGGCCGCAAGCAGATCATTCTCGACGAGGGCCGCCTGAACGAGAACCCCGTAAATCGACTATCCCGCCTTATTCGTGACCACTTCTGGGAGGGCTTGACCAGAAGAATTGACGCCTCCAGTGTCGAGATTGCTGCCAGGGACCCCAAGGATTGGACAGACGACCCGCGCCCCCGAATCTACATTCCCGTAGGAGCCCCCGAGCAGTTCGAATTCTATACCAAGGTGGCCAGAGACAGACCGGAGCTTCGATTGGATGTCCAGAAATTGCCCGAGGTCATTACCCCCGAGCTCGTTCGCGATATGAACTCGAAGCCTGGTCTTCTCGCCATTGAAATGGAGAAGATCACAGATCCTGTCACGGGCGAAGATACCCTCAGGGGGCTCCCCTTCGTAGTCCCAGGAGGTCGTTTCAATGAGCTGTATGGCTGGGACAGTTACATGGAGTCTTTGGGCCTCCTTGTGAACGACAAAGTCCACCTCGCCAAGTCCATGGTGCAAAACTTTTGCTTCTGCATCCGCCACTACGGCAAGATCCTAAACGCGACTCGCTCTTACTACCTCAGCCGTTCTCAACCTCCCTTCCTCACCGACATGGCCCTCCGTGTTTACGAAAAGATTAAACATGAGCCGGACGCCAAGGAGTTCCTGCGAACTTCTATCCTGGCCGCAATCAAGGAGTACCACAGCGTCTGGGTTGCCGAGCCACGTCTGGACCCCGTAACCGGCTTGTCGCGGTACCGACCCGAGGGACTAGGAGTTCCTCCAGAGACCGAGGCTGGTCATTTTGTCCACGTCCTCGAGCCGTACGCGGAAAAGTACGGCATGTCGTGGCAAGAGTTCGTACAAGCCTACAACCACGGTAAGGTCAAGGAGCCGGAATTGGACGAGTACTTCCTGCATGATCGCGCCGTACGTGAGTCTGGCCACGATACAAGCTACCGTTTGGAGAAGGTTTGCGCCAACCTCGCCACCATCGATTTGAACTCGCTCCTTTTCAAGTACGAGGCGGACATTGCGCGCACCATCCAGAAGGAGTTTGATGACAAGCTCGTGATTCCCGCCGAGTTTGCCGTCGGACCGCTCAAGGCCGGAGAGGTGGTCACGTCTGCGATCTGGGATCGCCGTGCGAAGCGCAGAAAGCTCGCAATCAACAAGTACCTCTGGAACGAACAGGAGGGTATGTACTTTGACTACGACACGGTCAAGAAAGAGCAGTGTGACTACGAGAGTTGCACCACGTTCTGGGCCCTGTGGGCTGGCGTCGCTTCACCGAAGCAGGCGGCAGACCTAGTTCACAAGGCGCTGCCCAAGTTCGAAGCTGTGGGCGGTCTCTTGTCTGGCACAGAAAAGTCTCGTGGTGAGGTTGGATTGGACAGACCCAACCGTCAATGGGATTACCCCTATGGTTGGGCCCCTCAGCAAATCCTTGCCTGGACTGGCCTGGTCCGGTACGGTCACACGGATGAAGCCCAGCGTCTGGCTTACAAGTGGCTGTTCATGATGACCAAGGCCTTTGTCGACTTCAACGGTGTGGTCGTTGAGAAGTACGATGTGACACGCCCCATTGATCCCCACCGCGTCGATGCCGAGTACGGAAACCAAGGACTCGACTTCAAGGGCGTTGCCAAAGAAGGGTGAGTTCGATGCATCATGCTTGCTACCCTGATGAGTGGTTAATCGTATACAGGTTCGGCTGGGTCAACGCCAGCTACGTGTACGGCCTGCAAATCGTCAACGTGCACATGAGACGTGCCTTGGGCACGCTCACCCCTTACGACACCTTTATCAAGGCTATAGAACAGAACGATGAAAAGGCTCTCGCAGAGCTTGCATGAAGGCCGGGAAACCCCGCCGAATAGAGGTGCTTTTGGGTCGCACTTACTGGTACAAACAGTACAGCTTCGGGTGCAAAATGGTCATGTGTGCGACAGCAAGAGCAATTGGTGCGGTGTTATTGTAGTGTCTGTGCCGCGGCATTAAAGGATGCAGGGAAATCAGAGTCTTGAGCTGCTTATGACAGATGGGTTTTGGATGACAAGGCGACCTATCAGGGGAAAGAGTCTGGAAGACTGTCCGAAGAGGCTAGAGTGGCTGCGAAGCCAACCCAGATATCACCCAAAACGAACAGTTACCTAGTGTGAAGTTGACTAGCCAAAGTGAGGGGAATGTCACCCAGAGCAGCAGATCCGGACAAGTTCCGTGAGTGTCGAGAGCCGTCGAGGCGAGACGAGCGTGATGGTTGGCGGTAGAATCACGTGGCTTATGTTTTACGGCAGGACATGTGACTGAATACAAGACTTTCAGAGCATACATAGTAGGGCGATTCCGGATCGCGTGCAGCTAGTTGAAGGGGCCGAGGTAGCCGTCTACCTTATTGTTGGAGTCGCAGTTTCGGGGAACACAAGCAGAAATTGTGACGCATTCCAGGAAGCGTGATCGTTTCTCCAAATGCGGTAACGCCCAACGGACGACTCGGAACGCAGTAAGTGAATCTTCACATGCCAGGTATTAGATGACGGCTACCCCGCGCATAATTTGGAGACAGCGCTCTCCGGGTGTTGAAGAATATAGTGTTACAATTCCATCGCTTAATTATAATTGAGAAGATCACAGCCAGCTCGAAGTCCTCGAGAGCATTTCTCAACCAAGTGTCAGCAAGTGCTTCAGCCGAAGTAGCAGTAGAGGGCGTTGCAGGAGCGGGCGGCATCGGCAGACGTCAATGTCGACGCTTGCAGATGACATGTCTCCCATAATGAGGTAGGTACACTAGTCTGGGGACGTCTTCAGGTACACCTGCCCAGGCTTGAGGTGCACTGTACACGTGTAGTGGTCGATGGCGGGGCATGGCGGGGGACATGCAAGGAGCTTCGGCAACTCGGCCAATGACGGCAATGAGGAAGGAAGCTGCGTTTCGCCCCATTCCGTCCCCCTTTGAGCCGAATTCAGACGTCACCCCCTTCTCATACACGTTCGACCAGTCGTCTAACCACCAAAGAAATCCAAGACTCCAAGCAAGCCCAAGACCCGAGCATTCCCCCATAGGAAAAAGTCACGTCGTAGTCGGCGGGATGGTAAATTGGCATTGGAGGTGAATCAAGTACACTCTACTTCGGCTTGTCCCCGGAATGGCCGTCCCTCCCACACCTTTGGAAGCTTCCGAGGTTCGCTGTAGGTAGCACACGGCCATGGTCCTTGGACTCATGTGTCTCTGTGAGCTTGTCCGAGTCATCTTTACCATCTCCCACACAGCCCAGTCTCTGGCCTGGGCCAAGGTCAAAGGTACAAGCCTCGAAACAGATGTAAGACGATTGGGCCAGGAACGCCTTTTGGCCGAACACTGCCGATGGACTGTTGGTCATGACTGGGTAGCTAGTGCAACCTCTTTATTGTTATTGTCTGCCCTTTGGCTTGTGACTGTTGCAAGATTGGCTTTTTCTTCTTACACTTCTCCTCTCCATCGTCTCCATCGTTGCCATTGTCTGATTCGTCTTCTCTGCCGTGGATTGGACCGTGAATAGCATCATTACCCCATCGCTGTACATCCAACTACAGATATATCCACCAGATTACTCTGGTGTTTCCAAGTTACATCTGACTCCCTCTTGACGTACAGCTTCGCCGAGAAGAACGATACGCCATCTCGTACACCATTTCGAGAGCTCCACCACCTACACGATAATCCAACATCTACCGCCCAACATGGCCGCGAACAACATGGTCAACTCCGCCGTCGACCCCGACCGCGAAGACGAGCTCTTCCTCAAGGAGGTTGAGGAAGTCAAGCGCTGGTGGAGCGAGCCACGATGGAGGTTCACAAAGCGTCCCTTCACCGCCGAGCAGATTGTCTCCAAGAGAGGGCATTTGAAGGTCGACTACCCAAGTAACGCGCAATCCAAGAAGCTCTTCAACATTCTCGAGAACCGCTTCAAGAACAAGGACGCTAGCTACACCTACGGCTGTCTGGAGCCCACGATGGTCACTCAAATGGCCAAGTATCTCGACACCGTGTACGTTTCTGGCTGGCAGTCATCGTCGACCGCATCCGCCTCCGACGAGCCTGGCCCAGATCTGGCTGACTACCCCTACGTGAGTTCTCAAGTGTCATCCGTCCGAACAAGGCACATGTCGCTTACCCGTTATGCAGACCACCGTGCCTAATAAGGTCGCCCACCTCTTCATGGCGCAGCTCTTTCATGACCGGAAACAGCGGCAGGAGCGCCTGAGCGTCCTGAAGGGGGCCCGAGCCAAGCTCGCCAACATTGACTACCTTAGACCCATCATCGCCGACGCCGACACCGGCCACGGCGGTCTGACTGCCGTCATGAAGCTCACCAAGCTCTTCATCGAGAAGGGCGCCGCCGGTATCCATATCGAGGACCAGGCACCCGGCACCAAGAAGTGCGGCCACATGGCTGGCAAGGTCCTCGTCCCCATCAGCGAGCACATCAACCGCTTGGTTGCTATTCGCGCCCAAGCTGACATCATGGGCTCCAACCTCGTTGCCGTCGCCCGCACCGACGCCGAGGCTGCGACGCTGATTTCCACCAACATTGATCCCAGAGACCACGCTTTCATCCTGGGCTCCACGAACCCCAACCTCCAGTCCCTAAACGACCTCATGGGTGCTGCAGAACAGTCTGGAAAGCTCGGTGAAGAGCTTCAGGCCATTGAGGACGCTTGGCTGGCGCAGGCCAATCTCAAGCGCTTCGACGAGGCTGTAGTCGACGCCATCAAGGCCGGCCCGTACCCCAGCAAGGACGACATGGTCAAGAAGTACCTCGCAGCGTCCAAGGGCAAGGGTAACACCGAGGCTCGCGCTGTCGCCAAGGGTGTCCTTGGCAGTGATGTTTACTTCGACTGGGATGCGCCGCGCACCCGCGAGGGTTACTACCGCCTCAAGGGCGGCTGCGACTGCGCCATCAACCGCGCCATCGCCTACGCCCCCTACTGCGACGCTATCTGGATGGAAAGCAAGCTGCCCGACTTTAAACAGGCGCAAGATTTTGCCCAGGGCGTCCACGCCGTATGGCCCGAGCAGAAGTGAGTACCTTTGATCAGTTCTTACATGTACTTCTTTGACTAACGCCACGTCCCCTGACAGGCTTGCATACAACCTCTCTCCCTCTTTCAACTGGAAGACGGCCATGCCCCGCGACGAGCAGGAGACTTACATCCGCCGTCTGGCGTCTCTCGGCTACTGCTGGCAGTTCATCACGCTCGCCGGGCTGCATACGACGGCGCTAATCAGCGACCAGTTCGCAAAGGCTTACAGCAAGATCGGCATGCGCGCGTACGGCGAGCTGGTCCAGGAGCCCGAGATGGACACGGGCGTCGACGTTGTCAAGCACCAGAAGTGGAGTGGTGCGACGTATGTCGATGAGCTTCAAAAGATGGTCACCGGCGGCATCAGCAGTACTGCTGCCATGGGTAAGGGTGTTACGGAGGACCAATTCCACTAGAATGGGACGAGGGTGGTGACGGCGGCGGGTTTGGATATGCCCCTGAGCTGTATGTACAATGATGGTGGTTGTCAATGAATTGCATTTCGTTTCGTTTGATCTGTGTAAAGATGTCATTATGTCTCGCTGCTGAATATCCCCCTGGCGAATATTGAGGCCCAATCCGTCCCGGCCCACAGCGCAGCCACAGACTGCTGCCAATCCCGTACCGTGGCATTTCACACGCCGATTAACGGTGGTTGGTTCGGTCCTACTGAACAGTTCTTATTTCGAGTTATTGGCAAATATACCAACCGCTGCTGACAGGTACAGACCCTCGTAGAGAGACCTGCGTGAGTGATGACATCTCTCAAATCTCAAAGATCATGGTTCCGACTAATATACATCACCATTGCGACGCTGTACTGATGCGTCACCTGTGGTTGTGCACCGGGGCCAGAAAGGATGGGCTTGCATCACGCGATGTATCATGATTGCTCCCTGGGCTATTTAGATCTCATAACAGGCTGTCAAAATCGCTCGGAAGGATTGTTACTACTTGATTTACACAGCCCATAGTCTCTTAGACGTCGTCTTGGGCTGTGTCCAAAGTCCGCGGTGAGCACGTCTCTATTTCTGTTTAGCAGGGAGGATGTAAGAAATTGGAGAAGATTTAGAAATCGACACCAGTGAGATGAAGCAAAAAGAAGGGGTTATGTGCATGCAATATGCTTCATAGAAAATATATGGTTGGCTGTCTACATAGCGAAAGGGTCGTGGCAATTTTAGCTCTTTTTGTCGTGCTACAACATTAGTGCTCAACAATGAACTCGCACATGTGGGAAGCGCATGTCGTCTCCTAGTTGACGCGTGGAGATGAAATCGTAGTCATTCGCAGAGTAGCACACCCACCAGTGTGTTCCATAACCTTTCCAACACATGATACACGATGTGGTGACCGGACCCCCATCACGCGGCTATAGAAATCCGGGGGCACAGCATTCAGCAGACATCACCCGCGAAAAGAATTATTCGCCTGCCAGAGCTGAGAGTATATTTTGCTCAAGTTCGAAAGCCACATTTCCGAGGATGTTCTCTTTGAAGCTCGGAGCCTGACATAGTCTACCTGGACGCTTCTCAGTTCATCGGCCAGGCAATATTAAGTCTGTCATAGGAAAGGAGAGCGATGGACTGGGGCATGGAGTTGCCACCGGCTGTCTGCAAACTAGGCTTGGCTTTTCTCTGTCAGTATTTGGATAAGAAGCACAGACATTGAATCACGTGTCCATATACGCTGGTCGAGGATGGAGCATCAATAAAATTGAGGCTATAAATGGTGGTGTATCATGGCTGGATGTGACAATCACTCAACAGATCGGAAGGGTTCTTATATATCAGCGGCATGGCCCCTAGACTAGGTAGGTAGCAATGAAAGTTGCGACACTAGCTGACGTGAGATAACAATAAATTCTTGGTGGAGGCCGGGGATCGAGGCGTAATCTCGCCAGCACCAAACCGGTTCCTCGTTCGCATACCGCCGCCTTCGGTTATTAGCGTAACTTGACTGCGAAAGCCCGGAATGAGCCCGTTTCTGAAAACCGCAGCGAGATGGTCAGACGGATCTTGGTGGGGTGAACAGCAAAAGCCACGAGATGTTGGATTCTTCCTGCCATGTTGGGGACATTTCACTCTTTGCCGGCAATCGAGTGAAAACCACATGGCCGTGGCGGAAGGCCGCTAGTCGAAGACATTCCGAAGTCCGATGATTGGCTGGATCTATTCGGAACGCCCCTGTCCGTTTATGTTCGTCCCGAATTGAAGGGGAAACCGAAGTCTGTGCTTAGCAGTATCGTTTTGGGTCGGATGTGGGAAAGCCTGTTTGTTTACTTTTTCCTTCTTCTCATGCGAATTTGCCAAACTCCCTGTTTGTCAATGCGGTGGTTACTCTCCTCTGTCCGCCAAAGGCTATTATGCGTCTCATCGAATTCGGGGATGGCGGTCGAGACATTTCAATCATGGGAGGGGGTGCTGGCAATCTGGACCAGTGGAGGCCTTTGTGTATCGCAATCGTCTCTCGTTCCTGCCGTGGTTGTGTGTGTGCCTGACCGCCGCTCGCCGCTGGAAACAATCTTGGACCAACAAGAAGTAGCCCGGCCGAGACTCGTGTGAACTAGTTTTCTTCGCTTCGAGCTGGCGCGCAGCTGGTCGTTCAAGGACCAAATGTTCGAAAGCTGATAGGAAGGAACGCTGAGGTGAGGTAGGGTACCTCTTACATAAGGTAGTGCCTAGGAACAAGACGAGGTGCTGTGTCTAGGGCCCCACTTAGCATCGCCAGGTAACAGGTAACAGCCGCTACTCGGTTCACAGCGACCTGCCCAGTGTGGTACAGGTACCCGGGCTATTATCTTAACAAGGGTCGGGCGCAGCCCTGAACCAGTATGGCCCACTGCCCGTACCTCCAGCGGGTCAGACGGGTCCAGCACGCTATTTCTGCTGTTTCTGGCGTTGCACAGCACCCACTGGCCTCTTTCAGACATTGAGAGGCCGACTACCCAGGTCACTAAAGGCGGCACAGGCAAGCCAGGTAGATATCGAGCGTAAGGTACCTGTCTCCTGTAGGAGAACACCTCAGACATTGGATGGAACCTCACTGAGTTAGGTACCTGTGGTGCCTCACAGTCGCAGGTTACGGTATCGGACGAGCCTCCGATGGCAGGCCTATGGCGGTCTGGACCGCAGGCGAGCAATGGTTTCCCGGGCTCAAATTCCATTCCACGCTCAGCCCAATCAAGCTCACCTTCCTCCACTGCCTCGCCTCTCTTCCTACTGGCGCCACTTCTGGTTCACCCTGCATCGTGGGGAGGATCGAGATCCAAAGATTCAATAAATTACCTACCTTAGGTACTTATCAATCAAGCGACATCCCGCCTCCCAAAGCCTCGACTGTTGCAGACCCGACAATTTCGCATCGTCCAGTCTGCTCCTGCCCCTGGCGGCTCTCTGCCTCACCTTCCTGCCCCGGATCACGCTTCCCAAAGCCCCGGGTCCCTCGATCCCACTTCGCAACTCATTCAGACGGCACCGGGTTTGCCGTCTCTCATTAATCCCCCGTCGTCCTCTGCCGCACTCGTCGAAGTCGTCTTCACCTGCTGACTCTATTGCTTCGACGTCGTTCATGGGTCCGACAGCTTGGAGCTTCCCATCCAGACCAGGCTGAACTGCTCCAGGCGACGTGACGACTTCTGCTCCTTTAAGCGGGCATGGCATCGTCACCCGGCGGCATTGTGCCCGCCCACCTTGGCTTCCTCGCCATTTTCAATCCCTCCTTGGGTAACACGGATGATACCCTAGATGATCAAATCGTCTACTACTCATCGCTCAGCACCCAACGACAGAAACGTCGTCAACGTTCTCGCAGTAAGCCGACTGAGAATCTTTCCCAGGAAGAGCGTAATGAGCGCCTTCGCCAGATCGGCCTCGCTCAAGGCATGGTGGAGTTTAGCAAGAGTTTCTCCGGTGGTCAGTCTGTCGATTCCATCGACACGGAGAGATCCCGCGTCGTTCTGCACGAGCTGGAGCCAGGTTGGTGGATTCTCGCTGTACGCTTCCGCCTCGCCTTTTTTTGAAGCCCCTTTTCATAGCTGACACCATCCAGTCCGTCGACTTGACTCGCATTCCCCTGCCACCAAAGCTGCAGACTGGGAAAGCACTAGAGTCGCCAAGAGAGATTGTCGAGTTCTCATCTAAGGAAATCAAACCCGCGCCTCTCTTGTTGCAGGATTTACTTCGCGCCCACACCATATTCCTCCTCCATCATGGCACCTCGCTCAGCGCTCTGTTTGTCCGCACACGCAGGGACAAATTCCTCAATCTGCTAAGTCGCTACTGGGATATCTACCTATCCACGTGCAACGTCATGCTGCAGGGCAATCCCATACGCACCATGTTTTCTGGCATCAACGTGGCCGCTTCTGGCGAACTTGGCTTTGGTGTCGGCGAGGAAGAGCGGGGGAGCGGAGAGCGAGACGTGCTGGAAGGCCTTGTTGGGAGAATCGAAGGTCTAGTCGACGTGGTCGTATCCACATTCGGGTCCGTTGATGCCGACGGCGAGCCAAAAGATGGCAAGGTGGTCAAAAAGTCCTGGTTGGGCCGCGGCCAGGATCCAGGTCCCGAGGATGGTGTTTTATTCTCGGGAACGGGTGCCTTGTCTCGGAAGTCGGTGCGGGACGTGGCGCATTGGATGGAAGATCTCTACACCTGGGGGGAGAATGCCTACGGCGTCATCGACAGCCCGACCGCAACCCGCCGTGTTGAAAGACCGACCAAAAAGTCAATATCAACGCCTGCGCCGCAACCTTCAGAGGCAAATCCTCCGCGGCCTCCCCTCCGACCGACAGGCAGTCGATCAGATTCAGATTCTGGCTCCGGCGGAAGTTCCACGTCTACTAAAACACTGGCCGAGCGGCGTGGACAAGAGATTGGCACCGTGCAGGAGGCTAGGCGACCTGGCTCGGGCGCGGGGGACAATGAGCCAGTTTTAAAAGAAGATGGCGACGGACACTTGGATAAGCTCATGACGTATATGAAGCTTGGATACGGCACATATTGGTCGATTGGCAAGTCGGATGCGTCTTCTTCAACAGACAAGAGCCAGCTTGCGGCTCTTGCAGCCATGCACAGCGCAGATTACTCCAAGAGTCCTTTCGGGCAAGCCCCCAAACCGAAAGAGGTAGAAGACGAAGTTGGCCACTATCTTATTGGTATGATGGGCGACGTTGACGATGTCGACACGAGCGAGAACGGCAATGACATACTCGAGGACGAAACCGCCGAGTCGAATTGCCGTATCATGTTGCGAACAATCAACGTCGAACTCGAAAAGACGGGCCAGAATCGATCAGAGGCAGATGTCGTGATGGATCTTGGCTCGCTGACCAACGAAATTACGCCCCTGGGCGCGAACGATGTGAGCTCGAATCCTGTCTATGGACAACAAGATTCGAACAAGGCTGCCAAGCTGCGCATCGTCGTGTACGTCAGCAAGCCTTTCATTTTTACCTTTTTATTCGACCTCAGAACGGATTCACTGGCCTGGGGCTCATTCTACCGATCACTTCACCGGCAACTGGTCCCTCTGCGGAAGCCCCTGCTGTCCTCGATACAGTACAGACCCGAGCGGCCAGAAGTCAAGTCCGCTGCAGCGAGCATCTACGACTTGGTATGGGACGCTGAAGCCTTGACAGTGCATTCATCAATACCCAACATACCCGACCACGCCCAAATGTCTCAGCCAAACGTTCAACTGGCTTGGACGCGGGCGGAAGCCATGAACACACACATGCAGCTTTTAAATATATTCAATCTTACCCGGCCCGAGATGACACAGCTTGAAAGAACGTGTAAAACCAATCGCGACTGGTGGGTCGTCTGGCAACGAATTCTGGACCGCCAAGTGACCACATCGACAAGTCCTCCGCCTGACGACGACGACGAGGTGCCCTCGGAGAGCGACGTGTCCTTGCCGACGAGCGGGTCGGGGTCGAGCACCCAAATCCCAAGGAAACAGTCGCCTCAGCCGCCTCCGAGTGTAAGCAAGGAAATCTTTTTGATCCGCAGGGCCAGCGACCATGCCGGCTACCGCGGTGCGAGCTCGCCGTTTGTAGAAAGCGGCACGGGATGGGGAGACGGCGCGGGCCGTCTCGCATCGGGGATTGGCATTGATACCCGCAGGTATATCGAGAGTCTTTTGAACTTTAGCCGATGATGCGGTAGAAGAGAAGAGTAGGAAAGGAGTAAGGGCATTAGCATCAGGTAGACGGTCCGCGTCAGTGAGTCGATTAGCTGCAAGCGTCGTAGGCGAAGAATTTTGCCATTCATGGGTAGACGTTATTTTCCATGCGTTCCCAAGGCGTCAGAGAATCACTGTGTCACGTCTCCGTCCCCATTCCATGCAAACGCGGGGGGGGGAAACTCGCAACAAGTAGCCATCATCATAACCTGGGTTCCAACCTGCGCTCATGTCCAGCGACTGCCCCGAGTTCCAACCGCCTTGAACGAATCATCCTAAAAGGCCACTTTGGTTAACTTGACTGGGTGTCGTTGGTGTATTTTGTTCGTCGCAAAACAAGTCAGCAGTGAGCTAGCAAAAGTCAGGTTTTGCGCCGCGTCTGCAGTCATTGTGTGTGGCAGCAAGTTGGCGTCAACTCATGCCACGTCCTCTTCTGCTATTTTGGTTTTGCCTGATCTGGCCGTTTGGTTCTTTGTGCACGTACGTGTCGACTTCGACCTCATAGAGACGTCATGAGCTTTCGAAAGCTGCTGGTTCAAGCGTGAAATCATCAAAAGGAAACGCTAGAGAAGGTGCCGGAGCAAAAGTAGCTGAGTTGGGTCAATTCAAGGCGGCGCTGGGCGCGGGTTAGTTCAGTGATGTGTTTTTGGTCCTCACGGCAGCTCCACGAATCTGATTTGCGGATTTGGTGACCGATTCAAAGTATCATTATGGGCATCCCCTTCTGGAGTGGGCGTATTCCGTACCGCTCGGTACTTGTTCTCGGTCAGTAGGGATGCCCTGATTCTGTTCTCAGACAGCCTGCTTTTCCGTCGCGTGCTCTGTCTCTCATAATCGTCTGGGTCACATAGTTAGCCCATGTAGCCGTATGACACGAAGTTCGTCATCCACGTCAAGCGGGTAAAGATAGTCCTTTCCATGTTGATTCCATCGACACCCAAGCTTCAGGCTTCGAATGCTTGGAGGGAACTGGTTGGGGAGATTCTCAGCGTGTTGGGTCTTGATGAAGTCAACAGGCCCGAACAAAACTAAGAAGCCGACTCCAAGATGATGTAGGTTATAGAGCCGGGGTAGGCACGTGAGTCTCTGTTCTGGCTGTCCCATGCAGTAACCCGACCCGGCACTGACAAGTTCGAGGTTACGTAAAGTGTGTTGCAGGGATTGTAGAGCGTCGTTGAAATTCCTTCCTTGGGGGATACATTGCAAGTCCGAAGGCGCAGTACTCTTTAACAAGATGACCTTGAGAACCGAAAGACGGGGGCAGGCAAGGAGCAGAGCCACTAGCTAGCTCCTGGATTGTGGATGGGCAAAGCCTCAAGTATCTCGGTCTTGTCATCCGGGAAACGAAGGGCACAATATTGCTGGCAGGAGGTGGGTGTTGCAGAAGCTGCCAACACTCTGGCGAGTCCCCACAGATTTCCAGGGTCTCGAGGTTGCGGAGCTGAAATAGATACAGCCCAATGCTACGAGTAAAGTGATGCTTGAAGGGTTGTGGGGATGGACCTACAATTCTGAGCCCCGAGGCGTGGCGGAGGCGCAAGATTCGAAGATCAAGAAATGGCAAGTTTGCAAGGGCAGCGCGAAGACGGTCGGAAACTGTTGTTGGCCCGTTCATGTACAATGGCCAGAGGTCTGTTGAATGAAAATTGGAGATGGCCCAACATAGAGGTGACTGGCAAGCCCGAGATAAATTCGCTCCATAAGATAGCCCAGGTACTTGTCACTGGGAGCTGATTTCAAAATGACATCTAGTTTGGGCGTATGGGCGAGAATACAGCCTAAGTTGAGCGAGGGTCCTGTAGCCGGAATGTTGGTGATGTTGCTGGCTTTGACATAGCTTCAGTCTAATTGAATGTCGCTAAGGAGAGCAATGCTCTTGATGTATTTGCCAATTGCAGGCTTTGCTGCCAGCAAGTGCTGGAAGGCTACCACTTGGGCTGGGTGAATGAGAGCAAGTCTTGTGTAAAGGATGGGTTCCACCGTCTTCCTCATCTGCTTTGATGTGCAATACTTTGATGTGCAATAGAGTGCAAAGAGGGTGTTGTGGCCTTCTTGCCAAGGGCGTTAGTCAAAGTGATGGATTTCGTCTTTGAGTCCAAGCCTCTCCGTATGGGGCCACAAAGTCACAAACAATGAGGCTGAAGATGACAACAGGGATCCCACTGACATCCTCAACCTCTGTGCCATTGATTTTGTGACCCTCTCTGCTGGCTACTGGTGGCTCTTTGTCCTTTCCTTCATTCATTTCCAACTGCCATGTATTGCTGTGAAGAAAAAACATCGAATTTTAAACTATGGAATACTTGGATGAACAAGAACACAGCAAGTACCAAGGTAGAAGCTTCTTGCCTAGCTGTTTCAAGGCTAAGAAAAGCGCCATGGTGTTGGTGATGGTGTTGTCAGCAGCCTGTATTCAACTGGTTGACCCAGTGAGCTGTAGCTTGCTCTGTACGATAGGAAAAAGTCAATATTGCTCTCTTCCGTTCACTCGGATTCATATGTGTATGAGTTCCCTGCTCACCTTGTTTCACTGAGGATGTCGTGCAAGGTTTTGATAGGCTGTGGCGATCGTGACCAGGGTAGAAAGTGTGTCTTCCTGGGGTTGCCAGGCCACATTGTGTTTTTGACAGCAAGTTGCCAGGAAGGTGTGATGTTTCGCAGGGAGTGGGTGGTGGCCGTGGGGTGGCACTGCAGTAAAGCCCAGTAGGGAAGCAGTGACAGGACAGGGGACTTGCCTACAGCGGGAAGAGGTGCAGGGGCTGTAGGAGGCTCTTCAGCAAGAGCCAACCAGCATCACCCCACCTCAGTTCGAAAGTAATTGGTGGCTGCTTGGGAAGTTTGAAGTTTCGCAAGACAGTGAGTGAGCACAAGTAATTGTGGACTGGATGAGGTACTTGGTGTTGCGAGCCAGAGGGAACTGAAGCAGCAAAGGGAAAGAAATAAAAGTCTAAAAACACCTTTTTTTGTTTCCTTGCAGTCCGAGGCCCTTCAGACTCGGGTAATGAACCTGGTAGAAACCATAAGCAGAGCCACCATGGGGATTCCTAAACAACGGCCACGTTGGGAGAGGCGCTCGTCTTCATCTGCCCAGTTTACGAGGCGTGGTTTCGTGGATGGCCCAGTTTCAGAAGTCATGCGTTGGATTTCAATCATTGACGACGAGAATAGTGAACACGACCGACGGTCCCGGCTGTCCAGAGACTGCTAGGCTGAATGCGGTCTTGTCCAAGATCCCTAGCGGCTATGTCGGGGGATTCTTGGACCCTTGGATGATGCCATTGGAGCTCTTGGGTCGGTGGAAACGCTCGAGCTTGACAGGGAAAACAAGGTGTATAGTACGTACCCCAGGTGGGCGCAGACTGGCAGACTTCCGTCAGTGCACAAATGGTATTGGCTGGTGAGGTCATACTTGTAGGCACTTCCTTCCCGCAAGTGCCGATCTCCATGGAAATCATCGAAACTTCGCTGCTGTCTGCGCTCTTTGCGCGTGCGTCTTCCTCTTGTTCCATCCCTACTTGCCTTGCCGGACGCGGTACTACTAGTATGTGCCCTGCTAGCCCAGGTGACTGTGCTCATCCGGAATCACTTCTGACTCTGGCCATGCCTCTGCCACTGCCTCTGCGCCAGACAAGGTAGACCCCGTCCCTCAATCGCATCCATCCCACTGGTTTGACTTCTTAAAGATACCCTTGCCTGCTGTTGTGTCCATCCAAATACTCAGTTGTTCTTCCCCGACAACGAGGCCAAAACATTTCGACCCTGTCTTAATTTGTCACCCGCATACCTTGTCTCGTTCCCTGCGTTTTAACGTCCCCCGTCCTCCTCTGCATCTCACAGACATTGTCAAAGACCTTCGTACTCGTTGTCCAACTCGATACATATTCGCCTTGTTACGATCAACCGCCCTTGCGCTACACTGCGAGCACCCGTATATCTCCAACGTCAACTTCATTCCACGTATTAGGAGCTTCCACAAGCCCTCCGGCGACCGCTCCAATACCGAGCTACCGGCTTCCTACCCCATCGCTCTTCTGCCCAACATGATGGATTCGATGCTAAAGGTCGCCATTCGGGGCTCCCAGCTCCTCTGGGTCCTCCTCATCACGGCACTGATCGGCAACGTCATCGCCCTCAACATCAACGGCGCAGGATCTGCAATGGCTGCCATAAACTTCACCATGTTCGTTGCCGTGGTATGCTGGCTCGCTGCTCTGTACGGACTAGCATCAGCTTTCGTTTCGGCTTTGGCTATTCCAATCATCATCTTTGCCCTTGACGGCGCGGCTCTACTCTTCACTTTCATCGACAGCATCGTGTTGTCCGCTAAGCTCCGCGCTGTCAATTGCGGCTCTTTGAACCGCAACGACCTTCCAGGCAACTACATTGTTTGGGGGTCTGCGGATGACGAGAAGCGTTGCCGCGAAATCCAGGCCAGCACGGTCTTCATGTGGTTCCTCTTCGCCAGTTTCGGCGTTGGAGCTGCTTTGTCTTTCATGGACTTCCGACGCGGCGGCGGCGGCTCTGTCCGCAGCTCGAGGCCCTCGATGGCCCAGGTCGGCGCTTAGAGCGCTGGAACACGATGCCTCTTGGTCTGTTCTGGTTACTGTCCAAGGCTATCTGCTCGTTACAGAACGCCGACGACATTGCAGAGCGGCAGGCACGAACACCAGCAACCAGTCACTTAGCAACCCGTGACTATGGATGGCGGATGGCGTTGGCGGCAGATGTCTCTTCTACGTTACTTAACGACGGTTTGTACTATATAATGAACGACTGGGAATGGATATGGGATGGCATGGATATACGTGTATGGCTATGGCGGGGCTGTGGCACCACGGTGCTCTGAGAAAGGGTCTCAAGGCTTCGAGTACCTCTTGTATATCAAAGCTCAATTGGAACCTAAGAAAAGCCTTCGGCTTGCTGTTCGAAGGTCTGAAATGCTAAGTTTTGCTGTGGAAGCATGCACATGCCAGGTGTATGGAAATATCGCACGTCAAGACAATTCAAAGGTGACTGTTGTATTTGAAATTGATAAGCGTGTCTTGAGCCTGCTTCTTCTGTATGCAATCCTATCTATGACGGGAACCCTAACGCCAAACATGTGTAAACCCAGGCTTCCACTCGTCGTGGGCAGCGCCTTATTCGACTCCTGATCTTTTACTAATCTACTGAACTTATTGCCACCTCTTGTTCATAACGTGGCAGCCGCCTCGACCGCTCCTACGGCCTTGAAAGCGCCCTTGTTCGTCCATCGCACCTCGACGTTGTGCATCCACTCCATGTACCTTGACCAGCCTATGAGGGATACAGTCAGCGATGGGCCTGTCATTCGAGCATCCGACAAACTTACTCCAGTAGGCGAATTTCCGACCGAAATACTTGCCGGCAAATGGCACAATTACCATGGTTAGCAACAGCTGGACCTGTTCCAGACTGCGCTCCCACTCCTCCTGCGCATCCGAGTCGGTCTCGGAGTCTAGCACGCTGCTGGATATCGAAGGCAAGGAGTCGATGTCGTCGTTATCGGAGTAGGGGGAGATGTCGTCGTGGATGACGAAAGAGTCGGTTGACTGCATCATGCCAGACGAGGAGAACTTCTGTTGGGTAGGTGGTTGATGCGAGCCCAGCTTATTTGCTTGGAGCTAGGCTCTGATAGCTTTGGCGACTTTGCTGGGAGACCTACGGCGGCTCGATCTGATGGCGCCTTCTGAGTCAGAAGCAAGCTGAATCTTGCATCGGTCTTGGAGGGAAACGAACGCGGCAGGTGGATGGATCGTGGGATGTTCAATTAAGCGGCCGCGATGCCTCCGATGATGGATCCAGCGCAGCTTGTGGTAACGGGTGAGGTTCGGCCCATTGGAGCTGCAGCAGGACAGCCAGGCTCGAATCTTGGGAATAATGTACCTGATTGGCCAGGATCCGTTTATGGGGCGGAAAGACAGGTGACGTGAGTCCACTAACAGAGCACCAGTTTTGCACAACTTGAACGAGATACTGCGTAAGGGATACTGTATGCGTCGACGGGGGGTAGAGGAGGGGGAGCTGAGCTACGGCTGAGTCGAATAGAAAATCTACAAGTACTTGACTCGCACAATCACATCAAACAGAGAGATGATCGCACCAACATCGTGTGCTGAGCATCGGGTATCACGTGATCTTTCCACTGAGTGCCTGTCGTACCGCTGAGTCACATCCACTTTTCACAGGGGGCGTTGCGCGCTGCACCAGAGGGGAGTCACTCCTGCCACACTCACGTCACCTTGAGAAATCCTGTTCGCCTGCAGGCAAGCCAATTCTATTTTTCCTCTCACAAATACCATCGAATCAGTCTAGTACGGCAAAAACAACAACCGACTCATCCGACTCATCCAACGCCAGGTCATTTGTTTGTGGCCTCGCCCAGCCCATTCCGGTCTTCTGCGCGGCGCTGTTCAACCACACACCCCGGAACCTGCCTTCCAGTCAACCCAGGCCAGCCCAGGATACCTAACCGAGACCCCATTCAGTGAGACACAGACCGCAATCATGGATGTCGAAGTAAGTTCCTACCTACTGTCTGCTGTACCCTGTCGCGCCGTTCTCAATAACGCCTCTGCTGTTCCCCTCCCCTACTACCTTACCTTAGCCCTCTTTCGTACGCACCGCGTTCTGCCACCGCCCACACTACACCGACTGGGCCCCTCCTCCAACTTGTTCATTTTACCCCACTGGAGGTTAGAACCAGACACGATCTGAACTGTGGCTCTTTTTTTTTTGGTGACTCGAACCAGACGACACCACACACCGAGGTCATCACCATATCCATCAACGTTGTTAACCCCGATCGTCTTCTACCGACCTTTGAAAAAAATCATCTTGAATACGTCCGTTTTCTAACAGGAGTCTTGCAGAACCCGGCTCCTCTTCCCGAACGCAAACAGCGCAAATCCGTAGCTTTCGACACCGAACAAATAGTTGTCGACGCCGACGGTTCAGTTACGATGGTCAATGCAACCGACGAGATCAAGGAGACGGCCCAGTCGCACACGCCTCGTACGCCGCCGCTTTCCGCAGCACTTGAATCTTTCAATACTGATGCCATTTCTCAAGCCGGAGCCGAGGATGCGACCGCCCCCGTCACCGACGCCACCGCCGAGGATGGTGGTCTCGACCTCACCATGAAGAAGAAGAAGAAGAAGAAGGTTGTCAAGGAAGACGAGGAGGGTGCCGAGGATGTCCCGGCCGGCGAGGACGGTGGTCTGGACTTGACCATGAAGAAGAAGAAGAAGAAGAAGGCCGTTGGCGAGGACGAATTCACCGCGAAGCTCAAGGCCCTGGACCTTGAGGGCAAGGAGGAGGGTGTCGAAGCTCCCGCTGAGGTCGACGAAGGTGACATGGACGCCGGCACCGGTATCTGGCAACACGACGAGACCAAGGCCCTCGGCTACAGCCTGCTGCTGAACCGCTTCTTCCACCAGCTGTCGCAGAAGAACCCCGACCACGCTCTTAGCGGTGCCAAGAGCTACAAGATCCCGCCTCCCCAGTGCATGCGCGAAGGAAACAAGAAGACCATCTTTGCCAACATTGCCGAGATCTGCAAGCGCATGAAGAGATCCGATGAGCACGTGACTGCCTACCTCTTTGCCGAGTTGGGTACCAGCGGTTCCGTGGCCGATGGCAGACGTCTTGTCATCAAGGGTCGTTTCCAGCAGAAGCAGCTCGAGAACGTGTTGCGCAAATACATTAGTGAGTTCAAGGCCGCGTCATGTAGCGCCCCGTTGCTGACTGTAACCCTCTCAAGTCGAGTACGTCACCTGCAAGACCTGTAAGTTTTGTTCCGTCAATCGTGCCGCCGGAGCTGCTGCTGACCTCAACCCAGGCAAATCCGCCGATACCGAGCTGTCCAAGGGAGAGAACCGTCTGTACTTCATCACCTGCAACTCTTGCGGTTCGAGACGCTCTGTCACTGCTATCAAGACTGGCTTTTCCGCCCAGGTCGGAAAGAGAAAGAAGATGCAGGGCTAAGCGAAGCCTGTCATGGACAGCAAGAGCCGAGAAGATGCTCTTCTACGCTATTTACGTCTTTTAGCGTACTCTTGTCTTGTAGATATGACCTTGCAAGCAGTGAGCGGTGCAGCATTACGACTGCGGCGCCCCCGGTCGTCAACGCATGGATGGATGGTACAATAGAATATTGGCGTTTCTTTCCAAAATTGACACAGCAGGGCATAATTTTATCAAAAAGCCTTCATCACATTTGCAGAGGGAATCGAATCGCGTGACGTTCATGTCGACAGGGTAGTGTCTTACAAACTGCCAAAAAGGTGTGTAGGTTGCGTTTCGGCCGCCATCGGCACAGTTCGGAACGGCGCCGATTCGACCTTCCATGTCCACACTGGCGGTCACCCCCATCTTTCAACATCTGCTTGCGCAACTGGCCACGCGGCAAAGAAACCAAAGTCGCAAAGATTATTTACCATTAAAAGCAAAAGGTTTAGAAGCTTAGAACCTGATCTCAGGGCAGCTGCGCCGCGTCGAACATTTACAGCAGCTATATCCCGCATCACTATGACGGGCGCAACGCTACGAGAGGGCCAGGCCGACTTGCCATCGACCAAGAGCACCACTTCATATTGGCACCGCGAGCCGTCTGAGAAGCTCCTCGGGTACAGGACGACCAAGAACCTGCCGCCAACCGCGGACATTGTCGTCGTAGGCAGCGGTATCACGGGCGCCTTCGCCACCAAGGAGCTCTTGGAGGCAGGCGGGGCGGGGAAGAGGGTTATTCTACTAGAGGCTAGGGAGATTTGCTGGGGCGCGACTGGCCGAGTGAGTATTTCTTGGATTTCGTCTTCCCATCTCTCTCTGGGGATGAAGTTTTTTTCGGAGGAATATTTGCAAGTGGACAACGAGATGCTCATGTATACTCCGCCCGCCTCTCATCTTCCCTCTTGCATCATGCATCATCCCCCAAACACTGAGATCCAGATATTGCAAAACAGCACGCTAACAAGCCACCGCAGAACGGAGGCCACTGCCAACCCGTGACGTACAACCCCTCGCACTCCATCGCGGACTTTGAGCTCCGCAACTACGCTTACCTGCGCGACTTAATCGCCGCCAACGCCGTCCCCTGCGACTGGGTGCCGCTGGAAGGCTGCCACGCGCTGCTGACGCCGGACCTCGTCGCCAAAGCCGCCGAGGCCATCGCCGCTTTGCCGGCGCACCTCGCCTCCGCAGTGCGTCTCGTCACGGACCCGGCGGAACTATGGGCCTTGAGGATCCCCACCGCGGCGGGGGCCGTGGTGCAGGCCGCGGCCGCGAGTGTGTGGCCGTACAAGCTCGTCACGTGGGTGTTCGAGACGCTCGTTGCCGAGTTCGAAGGGGGGGAGGAGACGGGGCTGAACGTGCAGACGAGCACACCCGTCACGCACCTGCAGCGCCTCGATGACGGCTGGATCGTGCACACGGACCGCGGGCAGATCTCGACGACCCAGGTGCTCCTCGCTTCGAACGCGTACACATCCCGCCTCGTGCCGGGTTTCGCGGGTCTGATTGTGCCCGTGAGGGGTCAGGTTGCGGCGCTGCTGCCGCCCGAACCGCGGGCCGATTTGGGCCGGAGTTATGTCTTTATGGCGTCGTCGGCGGGAACGAAGCCGAACCAGGACGACTACCTCATCCAGCGGCCCGCGCCGGGTTTGGAACTCGTGCTGGGCGGCGGGAGGGCGAACGGCGCCGGGAGGGGTGTGGGTGTGTCGGACGACGATGAGGTTGACCCCGTCGTCGCGCGGTATCTACGCCGAGCCGGGGCGCGGAACCTTGACCTCGGCGCGGCGTCTGGCACCGGGCCTTCGGCCTCCTCTGAAGGGACCCAGCTCGAGGCGAGTTACGAGTGGACCGGCATCATGGGTTTCTCCCGCGACGGGCGGCCCTGGGTCGGAGAGGTCCCGGCGGGAGTGGAGCTCGGCGGCGGTAAGGGGTTGTGGGTTTGTGCCGGGTATACGGGCCACGGGATGCCGCAGGCCGCGCTCTGCGGACGGGCCGTGGCGAGGCTGATGATGGGGGGGAATGGTGACGACCACGGGGAAGAGTTGCCGCTGGACCTGCCGCGGGAGTTTCTCGTGAGCGAGGAACGGGCGAGGAGGGCGAAGGCTCTGCCAAGCATCAAGCAGATGGACGACCTGGACATGTTCCTCTTGTAAACAAGGCAGCCCTCGTGTTTTCTTTTCCCTGTTTTCCTTTTCCCAAACTTCAAGAATGGGACATGTCGGACAGGAGGGGCATGTTTGTTAGAATCAACTCGGCTTGCTTGTGGCGAGATGGCAGCCGAAATCTAGATTCCGGTCCACGCATCTTTGGACTTGCTCAACGGGGTAATGGAACGCAGCCACTTGTCAGCACCTATACGAGAAGGAGACAGTGCGTGATCAACATCCCCGGACCAGAACGCAACGTGTGTCTCATTGCGAAATCGGCCGAGACCCCGTCCGGCGGAATGTCTGTTGGAGGGGTTTTCGGACATGCTCAGCTGATGGATGGGATTGATACGATCAGTGGAGGAGGTATGCTATACGGACATCCCACCCCCCACAGTTGCGCCTGCGAGACATGTGGCCCGGACAGTCCACGGCAACGAGCGTGAATGCTGCAAGAATGCTCCCCCGGGGAACGAATCAAGTCAACGTCCCAACATCACATGCTGGCCTTCCGAGGAATGCAGGTGGAGGCAACCGATGCCCTCACAGCCCTCACAGCCCCCACAGAGGCGGGGCTCGACCCCTCCTCCATCACTCGGTGCCTTTCCAAGCGCCGTCATTTAACATTGCTGTTCGACATCTTACACTGCGAATCCGACGACTGTGGAAGGAGGCAGCCAATTACGTTCCACTCGGCGGAGAGGTCGATACGGAGAGGTCGATAACAGATGGTATCACGAGGTCTTGGTATTGGAAATGGGGGTTTCTTCTTTTTCGGCTACGCCAACGAAGCCAGGCGCGGGGCGGACGCGAGTGAGCGCCCGTCCTGCAAAATATATTTACAATGAAGGGTATAGTTCTACCACTTGGACCCAAACGGCCAAGAATGTCCACGAAAGCAAAAAAAAAAAAACGCCATACATTGCTGTCCTCCCGTGACAAGAAACGTGGTTCCTGGTCCACGGGTACAGAGATATTGTCATCACGTCATATAGAACCAGCAGGCAGTTCTGTCGGTCTCGTCCTCTTTTTGTTGATCCACCTGCCAGCCAGTCCGGTCCTGCAAGCGAGGTATCATCCCTCTAATAAAAGAGGGCGAGGGGTATACATAACCAAAGCTTTGATTTTCATAAATTTTGGATGAAGAAACATGACAGATCCCCAACAGAGTATCAGTCAATGAAACGGGAAGAACCTGGTTTCGAAGTTGTACCTTGGCAAGAGTAGCCGTCGCATGGCACCAGGCGGTTTTCTAGTATCCCGTGAACGAAGCAGATGGCAGTTTGTTGCCAGGATGGGCATGAGGGTCTGCAGCGCGCAGCAAGCTTAGACGAAGGACCACTCGACGGTGCCACGTCCGACACCGAGGTCGCCAAAGAGCTCGAGGAAAATCTTCTCGCTGACGTCGACGTCGTCGCTCTCGCAGCCCATGCACTTGTCGACAATGGTAGCAATGAGGCTCTTGCCGCCCTTGGAGATCTTGATCTTTTCGTTGCAGCCTGTCCTGCCGGTGGAGGAGGCACCCATTCTGTTCTTGGAAATGGCGACGACGTTGGCGGTCTTGTCCTGGCCAGAGTAGTCGTCACCGCAGGCACTCAGGCCAAGGGCGTAGTAAGTGGAATCGCCACTGAAGGCCTTTCCACTGCCGGTGCCGGTGTCGGTGCCCGTGCCCGTGCCAGTGCCCGTGCCAGGAGAGGAGGCGGCACTGATTGATGGAGCAGCAGCAGCCGGCGGAGTGGGTTGAGGCTGGACCTGGGGAGTGGTGGTTGTAGTGGGAGCGGGAGGAGGAACATAGACGGGTATAGGGGTTTCTTGGACGACAGGCTCGGGAGTCGGGGTTTGCGGAGCGGGAGGAGGCGTAGAGGTCGAGGTGGAAGGCTTGAGAGCGGGAGCCTGCTTGACGGGCTCCTGGACGACAACGGGAGCGGCAGCGGCCGTGGAGGAGGTGGACAAGGAGGTGGACAAGGTGGTAGACGAAGGCTGCTCGGCGGGCTCGAAGAATTGGGCGGGGACGGAAGTGGTGGGAGCAGAGGCGGAGGGAGTAGCAGGGTCTTCGGGGCCAACCCACACGGTGGTGGTCGCGTCGACGTACTCGGTCACGTAGGCCGTCTCAGTAACCCACTCGGTGACAAGAGCGCGCTTCTGGTGCTTGCCGTGGACATGGCGGCGCTTGTTGTTTCCATGCTGGTGAGGCTGAGAAATGGCGGCGGTGGCCAGAACAGCGCAGAGGATGGCGGAGGTCTTCATGTCGAAGGTGTGAAGATGGTACGAGACTTATACGGTCTCTGTGTAAGTGTTCCTCCGTGGGAGCGTGGGGATGGAAGCGAAATGAGTGCAATTGGGCTGAGCCTCTCGTCCAGGGAAGGTGCTTGCAAGAGAATGTGCGAAGCTTGGTGACTTTAGAGCTCGGGACGCGCCTTGGTATTTACTGGGCTGCGAAGATGGGATGAAGCGAGTTCGCTGAACTCTTGGGACGACAAGACCGGACGAAACGGACTGGATGTGCTGTTTGTTTGGACGAGCCTTGAACAGGTCTTTGAAGGAATGAAGGTTGGAAGTCGGTCGAGCACTGCTCAGGAGTCCAAAAAATGAATGGATGACGTTTGGTCGAACACAAGAGAGAGTGTGTGTAGAGGGATGGAGGGAAGAAACAAAACATCGAGAGAATATCAGATCTGGGAAGCGGAGGCCAGCCAGGATTTGTATCCCAGGCCCCAGGCCCCAGGCCTTCAAACCGCACCGCGGTACCTTGATTAGTCCCGGGCAACATCCAGGGCCAAGGCAACGCATCCGCGCTCCATCCAGAACCAAACGAGGAACCCGACTTGACCAGAACGAAGCAAGCCTGAACAATGAGCCAGTTCGGGCGGGACTGGCGAGACTGGGATAGGGGAACAGGACGAGGAGCCAGGGGGGTGGGCGAAGTGGAGGAGATCCTGGCCCTGCCCGTACTGTGTACGCAGTACGTACTGCGCAGTAGGCTCACAGTTGTGGTGCTGATGTGTACCTACCTACCCACGTAGTAAGTATTAATCTGTACACGTACCGTGGGCAGACAGTGGCAGCCTCCTTCTCATTGGCTCACTGCCCTGGTGCTGGGCACTCGTACCTGAGAATCCCTCATGTCCACTGCGGCTTGTGTGAGGCTTAGCGAATAGCATCTCTCAAAAGCCCCGAGAGGATTTATAAAAAAAAGTCTAGAGCGGGTCGGGGGTTTTTGATGGCGTGGAAGGCAAGGATTCGTAGGCTTTCACTGCCTCTTACCAGGCGGCCCAAGTACCACAGCCTTCCTACAGTCTTTCAGCCTGGAATTACTCCGTACCACAGTACTTTACCAACCTAGGTAGGTACTTAGGTAGTGTACTACTTGTATTGTGCATGGCCTTCGTCACAGCGCCGTCAGCTGGTGTGTTGGACTACCAACGACAAAAGACCGCACCAGCACCAAAGAAGCAAGTTCAAGGGGGAAAGCGTCGTCGCCGAAACTGAGCAGGAGTCAAGACCCAAGACTGACACGGCGCAGATACTGACACGGCGCAACAGGCCGAAGAGTCCACCTCTCGACGTGGCCCATCTTCGCCCTCTAGGGCTTGACTTTGTCCACATGGCTCGGATGCCCTTTGGAATTTAACCCATACTACTACGAAATGCCAAACCGACTTTTCAATTCAGGGTGACGAACTACTGCAGGCCACGCATGACGCCTGACAAGTGGATGCCTTGGAAACGCAAACATCTACGCAGTATCTGAATTCCGGCAAAGACGCCTGCAACGACGACGCCTGCAACGACGACGACGACGACAACGACAGGGAAAGTGATGGACGTCCCTGGCTGGGAAGGGCCGGGGGTGGCTCAGTGAACGTGGATACGATCTTCGGGCACCCGGAACCTTGAGGTCTCCTATTCGACAACTTGGACGAACCAGACCGCAGCCCGTTGTCACATGAATCTGGTCCGGCGCTTGCTTTCCATGGTTGGTCGTTGTCAACGCACACTTGCTGTAAACACTTCTCTTTGCTTTTGCCGATGCACCGCGGTTGACGCCACAGCTCGCTGCGCGTCTCCCCCCCTTCTGCATCATCTTTCTTCATCCCATGTCCTTCTCCCACAAGGCCTCGTTGCATTCCAGCTGCACGTTGGCCTGTCATGATGCCGTTTTGCTTCTTGCTTCATCTGTATCATGATTGGACGAACCCCGTCGGCCAGGTGCTGCTGGTTTTGAAACATGCGGAAACTTGGAAAGAGGGCCCCGGACTGCTCACAAGCCCAAATTGGGCTCAGGGTCCGAACACCCGTTTTCTCCCCCTCTTCTCAGTCCAAGGAATCCTGGCGACATCCAGAATGATGATCATCCGGTGGCCCCGTACCATCATTCAATTCACCATAAGCTTCTTCAGCTCCAGCTCCAGCCCCAGCTCCAGCGTTTTTCTGCTCAGCTGCTCCGGAATTTGAGCCGTTGCTGCGGAGGCTCACGACAGGACGTCCCCGTGCTTAGACACACAATGATACATACACAACACAACACACACATCGATCGCCAAAGATGTGTTGCCATTGCGTCTGCAGGGCCAACTCGACAACTATCCACTTGGCGAGCGGTGCGCAATGGAGAACTTGAGGACGCAGCCAGCGTCCAGAGCAGCGTATGCGTAACATAAGCATCGATTAGCATACCTGACATTGGCAGGAAGTCAGTCCCAACGCAACCTTCAACTGTGCACTACGCCTCAGACCACCTCTGCCAGTCACAGGTAGGCAGTCAGTCCATGGCACGGAAGAACAAGGCCAACGAAAAGATCGGAGAACGGCCGATGCAGCCATCAACGAGGAGAATGCCATCGCTCGGGCTGGTCCAGAATCCATACGCTCGAGGCAGTCCAGAGCTCTGGTGGCGGGTTCCTTGCAGATGCAAGGCACGTGCCAATCACCGCTCATCATTGTCGTAGGAGGGTTGCCTCCCTTTCCCCTGGCCTCGGTGTAACCCTCACGCTCACCTCAACCGTCCCACCACCCCTTGGCCGGCTCTGATCCCGGACGATCAGCAGTGCCACATCAGCGAAATCCTCGCCCTGAAGGACCCGGCCTCTGCGCTGTAAATAAAAGCCCTCAGTCACCATCACGGGCGCCGCAAACCTGCAGTACAGATGATCCACACTGACACGTTGGGCTTGCACCATTGACTCCGGCGACGCAGAGATTTTCCTGTATCCCATCGCCATTCGGCTGCCCGGTTGATTGCCTTTGATAGCCTGCAGCAAAGGATGTTGCAAGAAAAGCCTCAATCTCTGCCGACAAACGGCCGTCTTCAGTTGACTTGCCAAACCTCCATCCAGCCATGAGTCCATATAGGAGGCAGGCTGCTTTGGTAATTGCCGCAATTTGTATCATGAGGATCGATATAACCAGTAAGCTGACACGTACCGTATGCATCGAATTATTTGATTGAATATTGCTTCGTCTACACTGTACGGATACGCTCATCGCAATGGCTCCCGCACCCATCTTGCGCTCTGCGGCTCCTGCTGTAACTGCTTCCACAAATAAGCAAGAAGGCGGCCTCTCAAAGGTATCCATGGCAGGTACGTAGAAACGCACCAGAACCTGGTCCTCGTATAGATTCCACTTCCCAAAAATAGGCAAAGCCAAGAGGAGATGATTGTCAGACACTCCTCTTCCTCCTTTCAACGGAAGGCTATCTGAACAGCTGCGGTGGGACTCCGATCACCGAGTCCGGGGAAACAAGGCCAATAAAGTCTTTTCCCGCGTGGCACTGCTGAACAGCCAGCCGCCGCCATCTCCGAGTCCGACTTGAACGCTTCTCCACACCACATCCAGGCGTCCATCCAAGTAACTGACGTTCTTAACCATGTCCCAGTTCCTTTTACGGCTGCCGAGCTTTGTTCGCTGTTGGGGGTTTACTAGCAAACGTGTACAGGAAAAGACCCTCTCTGCTGAATATTGAGCGATCTTCGTCGACGACTTCCGTCACTTGGAAGGCCTTTTGCGCCTTTTGGAGAAATTGCATGTCGGCGCGTCTCCTCTTCTTGAAGCAGAAAAAAATGGTCGCATCTGGTTCCAGCGTCAACAAGTCCGACAGTGTCTGCAATAGCAGTGGGAATGCCGGCTCGAAGTACACGCAGTCAGCTGCGAGGATGACGTTCGGCTTGAATTCGACAATATCCTGGGAGAGCGACTCGCCCCTATGCCACGCATTAGTATCCTCATCATGGCTGTGCTACTAAACCTGGCATTTGGGAAATGGCCTGCCGGTTGGCACAGTCGTGCGCTGGGGACGCACGGCTGCGATGGGGACGCACGGCTGCGATGGGGACGCACGGCTGCGATCAAGCCATCATGCCGGAAATTACGCACCAATTGAGGATCATGGGCTTGACCGTGCCTTCGAGGTTGTTCAACTTGGTGTTTCTTCCCATGAGTTCGAACATTTCATCTTGGTCTGTGAGATAGAGCGGCGTCTTCTGTAGACCACAACCCAGCGCGACAGCTAGACCGACGAGACCGCCACCGGCTCCCAACTCTAGTCTGTTTGCTCCAACGAGTCTCGAGTCAGCATGATGTTCTTACGAAGTGCTGTCGCCTACAATCATGCGCCAAACGTTGAATATGCCTCACGGGTGCTACAGGGTATCAAACTGGGCCGGAGGAGTTGGATAAAGAGACGATTCTTCGAGCACAATCACTAACATCCTTGCGTCTTTGAGAGCACCCCGATGATAACGCAGCATGTGTTTTGCCAACACCATGCCTGCGGGCCACGTTTGGCCCCCGCATCCCGAGGCGAGATCCTCGTGAAGCTTGAGCGGATTCGACAGCAGGCCGAAAATGTCAAAAGACGACGTTTGCGCGGCTTTGTAGGCAGGCAGCGGGGTGAGATCCTCGCCTATGGCCAAGGGGGAGAACTCGGGCGAGGGAGATCGGTCGGCAGAATCCATCTTCTCTGGTATGAGAGGGGTGTTGAGAATTCTCATAATGCTATTGTTCCCTGTTTTGGACTGAGTACAGATCGATGCAGACCGAACTTTGGGTGGTGTGGAACGTCAAAAGGCGGCTGTTTTTTCGACGTCAATGATGTTTGTCGAGTTGTAATCTGAGAAGGCGTCAAAGAGCGGTGTTGCAATAGATTAATGGGATTTATTATTTTTATTTTGTTGTGTCGAGGCCGACGACAATCTAGACTTTTCGATAAGAGGAAGTGCGTTTTGCCTCAAGCGGGGTTGCCCCAACTTGGCTTTGGACCCTTGGGTTCCTACCCCCCCCAAGTATACGGGGCACCTACGTAGGGATTAAAAACGTCAGCTTCCATTCTTGGCAAATACCACGTTCATGACGTTGGCCAGAACATATGGACAATGTACTGCCCATAATAAGATATGTGAGATGAACCATAAAAATGGCTTAGATAATGAACATCTCAATCCACATAGTAGCTACTTCACCATAATAGCTGTTCTGCTGGCCCTGGCGGTACCTATGCAAATCCTACTTCAGAAGGCAGAACTGGCGAAGCGCTAACGTTTTTAATCCCTACGTAGGTACAGTGATTGTTTTATCCGGCGGCCCCTTCACTTGCCCCCATCTCCGTCTCATTTCGAAACTTCTTTTCCTTCTTTCAACACCATGGCAGCTCGACAGGACTCTGACAACCTCGCTTGGGATCGGAGCGATGACCTCTGGGATGAGGCGGTAAGGCAGGTCCGATTGTCATCCCAGTGTCGGAAAATCGAATCCTTTGCGGAGAGCACACTGGGAGAGCCCGCAAAGTTGAAGACACCATTAATTATCGGCGGATTCAACGTGCTATACCCCATTCGACTTGAGAGCACTTCTGTCAGTGTCCTTGTTCGCCTTCCTTGTCCCAACCAGGTTATTTTTCCTGAAGAGAAGACACTTGCCGAAGCCGCGACGGCAAAATATATCGCCCAACATACTCAGCTTTTGGTGCCGAGAGTTTTCCGGTAGCAGTTATTTGGACGGTGCAAATTGTTATTTATCCGCGCTATACCTGTTCTGTAAAC